>JAOTRH010032871.1:0-20897 GCA_034768845.1 Heliamphora exappendiculata
TCCTTATATAAGTTCTTGTGAGTTCTTGACCGTTAGAGGTAGGTGGGGGCAATAAATGCCAAAAATCCAACCGTTGAGATCTGCCGTAGTTTGAATTTCCATCTTCACGGTCGACACAAATATCTTTGCTATCGACACAACGTGTCTAGAGAAGGATTCTTCAAATGGTTAGGTCGACACGAATGTTCTGAGGGGACGACACAAATTATGTACTTTACCTTCCAACGTTCTGGGGTCGACACAAATAAATCTGGTGTCGACTCGTTTGAACCTTCAGCATCCGAAGAAACCATTTGGTGTCGATTCAACTTGTTTCTGATGTCGACACTATATCTCTACAGGAAGCCTCAGTAGTTTTTTGTCGACACAAATCTTTTTGGGGTCGACACCAAAAATTATGTAGGCAGCTTTGGGACTTTTGGATAGACACGATTTGTTGTGGGGTCGACACCAAAAATCTGCAGGAGGTCTCGGTTATTTTGTGTCGACACAATTTTCATTTGTGTCGACCCAAACTTCTGGAAATCAAAAGTGAGGATCACTTCTGTTTCGACCCAAAGATGATTTGTGTCGACTCAAAATGAGTCATGGGCACTTCGACACTTTTTGTTTTGACACAAAAATAGTTTGTGTTGACACTAACTTTTTGGTACCTGAAGATCAACTTGAAAAACAGTTAGGGTGTCAAAGCGTTTGATCAATTGGTGTTGACACACTTGATAAGCTTCAAGTATACTTTTCTTTAAGAGTGTTTGACTTAATTTTCAATTTAAATCAGCACAAAAAAATTCTAATTAAAGAATTCTTAAGTGTTTGAACCTTTTGAGATAAAAGTCGTTTCTTTTTAGCTAAGTTGTCAACTTTAATTGTTCCAAATGTGTTAACACTTTTATTTTGAAAATATAAAATATTATTAATTTAAAATAATTTATTCTTAGAAAATAAATTTATAAAAATCAACAAAATCAAATTAAAAAGCCCTTGGGCTAACAATGAGGTTAGTGAGAGATAATGAGCCGGAACCAAGATTTATAGTGGTTCGGCTTTTTTCAAGTCTATGTCCATTTTTCAAGACTCTACTTGAGAATTTTCACTAAGTTAGAATGCTTCATGAACTCATTCAGAGCCCTTTACAGTCTCAAGAAGATCATACAAAATAATTTTCTATTTTTTCTAATATCTCTTAATCTCTTGTTTAAAGAGTATCACACACTCTCTTAAGGATCAAGGGTGACTCATCCTCTATTACAATATATATATGGGAATTAAAGATTCATTCACTCACTCTCTTTACAAATGATTGAAAATAAATGAATACAAAGATGTGAGAAATGACTGGAGAAGTTAATGAGTAATAAATGCTTTCTTGAAAATTTAAACTTTTAATTCAAGTAATAGAATAGTGTCCAGATGTTTCAGTTTTTTAAAGCTATGAATCTTAACTCTTTTTATAGCCATCCGAAGTAAACGACCGTTGGTGGGTTGGTGAAGGCAATTAATGCTCTGAAATCCAACCGTTGGAACTAGCGCGAGATTTCAAATATGTCGTTGGGGTCGACTCAAAACCATTTTGTGTTGACTCAAAATGTTTAGGGCATGGTTCCGCAAGTGATTGTGTTGACTCATTTTTTCAATGGTGTCGACACAAATTCTACATCTTTCTCACCCACACGGTGGTGTCGACTCATAGAGCTTTTGGTGTCGACTCAATCATTACTTCAGTTTTCCAAAAGAGACCTTTGGTATTGACTCATCTTCGTTTTGGTGTCGATTTATTTTGTCTAGAATGCTACTAGAATTTTGGTGTTGACTCATTTTCGTTTTGGTGTCGACTAATAAAATTACAGTTAGCCTCGGTAGTTTTGGAGTTAACTCATTTTGATATGGTGTCAACACAAAAAACTACAGACGGTCCCAGTTGTTTTGGTGTCGACTCAATTTCATTTAGTGTCAACCCAAAACTCTTGTTTTCGAAGAGAACTTTGTGTCGACTCAAAAACTTTTGGTGTCGATTCTTTTTTACTTGTAATTGGGAAAAGATTTGTAGCTCTAGTGTCGACCTATATCTCTATGGTGTTGACTTATTTTGTTTCTCAAATGGTGTTTTAGTGTCACTCATGTGAGTTTAGTGTCAACCAAAAAATCCGAAGTGAGGAATTCAATGGATTACTTGGTATTGACTTAAATTGCGTTGGTGCCGCCCCAAAGTGAATCCCGCAAGGCTTGCGTAGGTGTCGACTCATTTTGCTCATCTACTTGGATTCTGGTCTAATATTAAAGGTATGTTGACCCAAACTAGTTTGCCGTCAACTCAAATGAGTTCCCGAAATATCTTAAACAAACACGGTAAGGTGTTGACTCAAATTCTCAATGGTAATGACACACTTGAGAGTTTCAAGCGTACTGTACCTTTAGGTGTCAACTCAAATATTAATTTATGTTGACTCAAAATATTCTTTAACAGAATACTAAGTATTAACCCATTTGATACAAATAGTCATTACAAATGACTAAGGTATTGACTCATTAGTAATGCAGTGTCAATACTTATATTTTTAAAAATATTAAAATATAATCCTTTTTAAATCAATTTAATCAAGAAAATGAATTAGAAAAATCATTAAAATCTAATTAAAAAGACATTGGACTAACAGTTTTGATAATTTAAATATATATAAGGCCTTGTTTTGCTCAAAGAAGAGATTGAGTTGGTAAAAGCGCTACTTATTAGGTTATTGGGCTTATTTTTAGGAATTAAGGTTTGTGGCTCAAGTTGGGTTTAAAGAATGAATTGGTTGACCCAACTAAGGTGTTGGGATTGATGGGCTTCTCTCCAGATTCACTAAGGTGTTGGGATTGATGGGCTTCTCTCTAGATTCACGAAAAATATTGAGACAAAAAATTACGTGAAATGAACGAATAAGAACAAACAGAATTTTATTTTATTATTTATTTATTTATTATTTTTTATAGACACATAAATGCGTATATTTTTATTATACTGACTTCTTAGTTATTATTATTATTATTATGGTTATTTAGTTATTTATTTATTTACTTATTTATTTACTTATTTTTTAACAAAAAACCGAGTTGTCACACTATTATTACCGCGGCCATTGTTTCTACTTCTACCATTGTCACCAATTTTAATATTATCATATTTATTATCACCATTATTTTTTAAATTACAATCAAACACATAAAACTAAAAGTATTTTTATTATTTATCAAAACGAACGAAGGTTTAGTGTGTAAAAGTGAAACTACAGTATAAAAAGGAAGAACACAGTAAGCGGTGGGCCCCATTTATGTTTAAAAATAATAAAAGATAGTAGGTAAGTTTACTCACTGGGTGAACAAATTTGAGTCGGGAATAATTATTCAATAATTTTACAACACGTTATATGTTTATGTGGTGTTTTAATTTATTTATATAGTAAAAATTATTTTAAGTAAAATAATGATACAGGTAAAAGGCAATGACTTACTTAATATGTATTCACATTTTTTATTTATTGAAAGTGTCAGTGCAAGAGATGTCACTTGATATTGTTGGAATCCTAAATAATTTTTTGTCCGCCAAAGGGAATTGAGCTCGCTGTAGGGCTCCTGGTGGCATATCCTATCACTTTAATAAATTTTTTTTTAACAAATTAGTCAAATTTTTTGAGATAAACTACTGTATAGTGACTTATTTTAGATGTGGATTTATTGGATATAGTGATGATAAAATCTTAGAATTGCATAGTTATGTTTGTTTACATAGGCTGCAATGCTTTCGCTTAAATCCGTTTAATATTGATTTTTTTTGGACGGTTATTAGATCAATCTATATTACAAAATATAACAGTTTAATATAACACGTTATATTTTTTATCCAATTATTGAAATTATGTCAAAAAAGTTATCAACGGTTTGAAATGAAAGGAACTAAAAAAAAAACTTTTTTCTCTCTATACCTCTATCTTGACATATGGAAGGAAATCAAAAATAAATTTTTTTTCTTATTCAGCATGTGTAAGGTTAGAAGAAAATTAAAAAGCTAATTATTAAAATCAATTATTCTCTCATCTTTTTATATTTCAAATTTAATTTTTTTAATAATTAGCTTTATGATATTTAAAGATAATTAATTTTTTTTGTTAATTAAGTTATTTGTTAAGAGTATTTGGAAAGAATAATCAATTTTAATTGATTCAAATTATATTAAGAGTGCCTTTAGGCACGAGTTATAACTAGTGATTTTATAGGTGATATAATGTTGAACTGCAAAAAAAGATTATATAAGTAAAATGAGTGTTGTAGAAATAATATTGTTAAGGTGGATGTGCGGTAAGACGAGAAAAATTAAAATTAAGAATGAAAAGATTCGTAAAATGGTAGGGGTCACACCAATTTAAGACAAATAGTAAAAAATAGATTAAGGTGATTTGAATACATGCAATATAGACTAATTAATGTAATACAAAAAAATAATAATAAAATTATGAGTAATGAAAATACTAAAAGAAGAGATAGACCTAAATTCATATAAGCTATTATATTAAAAATATATATGAATCTATTAAAATAAACAAAAGATATGGTTCTCAATAAAATAGAGCATAAAAAATTTATATATTCAACCCAATTGATTGGGATAAATATTTAGTTTGGTTTAATTTGGTTCATATTAATCTTCTGCTAATATGTAAATTTTCATTGTAGGAAGCATATGTGAGGATAGAGACTAGAGAGCTCTATAGAGAGAATTTTGAGGCAAAATCGTTTACACTAAAAAGAGTGAAAATACTAAAAATTTACACTAGTGCTTTTGGCCAAGCACTGGCTAGCTCCAATAACTTGTACAATCATGCTTTGAGTGCTTTCACACATGTATTCAGTGCTCTTGTACTTTAATTACAAAATTTGATGTATGTATTAGATAATATTTATACACTTAGCTATATAAAAGTCATTTTTCAACTACATTAGGGTTCCATTTGTTTCAACTAGAAATAATTTTAGTAAAAAATATTTTCAAGAAAATATTTTTCAGAAAATAATGTGTATATTTGGTTGCAACTTTTAAAATGATGGTGTTTGTAGATGTGATAGTGTTTGAATTTGTGGCAATAGTTGGAATATCTAGAAGCTATAGCGGTGGTGCTGGCCATGACTGTCGCCCTCAACCCCCAATGCTTGAACCCCCAGTCCCCGTAACCTCGGACCCTTAAACCCCCGGCCATCGGACCCTCAACCCCCTAGCCCTAAGCCTCGATTCTCTAGACCCTCGGACCTTCGACCCTTAAACTCGAATCTAACCTTAGACCGTCGACCCTCGACCCCAAATCCTTTGACCTACTACCCTCAATCCACCTTGGATCCCTGAACCCCAAATCGTTGACCCTTGACTACCAACCACTGATCCGAACTTCACAAGTTTAAACTACATAGCTATTGTGGATTAAAAACCCTAGGGTTTTCCTCTCATTCAAATTAAATATGTTTATTGATTTCTTTTAATTATTTTTCAAACATTAATTAATCAAAATCTCATAACCTTGTTCATAACTTGAATCGGAATATTAATTATAGAGTCACACAACTTCGTATTTTTGTCCCTGTTAAAACTATACCTAGTCTCAACCACTACTCTACGAAATAATAATTTTACTTGATTTTAAATAATTTTTTTGTGGGATAACAACCACATCCACTCAGAATTGCACTTTTAATGTGCAGCAAATGACTTTTTTTAAAAAAAATTTCTAATTCTTCTAAATGGAAATTTTGTCCTTAAATGGATTTAAAAGAACTTAATTAACACTTAAATAGGGATAGCGTGGAAATATTGACACAGTGAATGCAATATACAATGAATTTTCGGACAAAAGAATTGCTAGCAAAACAACGACATCTAACTTGTTTATTTGATTCATAATCCAAAAAACACCTTTATAATGTGTAACATCTTGAATTTCATATTTATTTTGTAATAATAAATAAAAAAATAAATTAATAATATTAATTGCATAAAAAATATAATATATATTTAAATTAGAGATAATTTTAAAATTTTGATTTTGTATTGATAAGATAAGAGAAGAGAAGATAAAGTGATAAGAGTTTAATAGAGAATTTTTAGAATAATAGAGTTATTGTGAAACCTAAAGAAAAGATATAGATGAACATACAAAGCGTTTGAGATAAAATAGGATACTAGGGTTGGAATTCTATTTGTATAAGTATACATAGAGAACAAATTAATTTCACTCAATACTAGAGAGAGAAGAAAAAAAAAAAAAGGAGAAGGAGAAGGAGATAGTGAGAAACAACAGAAAAAGTAAATGGATCTTCAATATTGTGCAAGGATTTAGTGTGACGAGTATACGAATATTTTGGTGCACCTTATTTTGTTCGATTCAATTAGGTAAATTATTAATCTTAGGAAGAATATGTTCTCATATTTTTTTACATATAGAATCTGTTTTCAAGGTTATTTTGGTGAAATCGTTATCCTAAAATATTGATATAAATTAAGTTATAAAAAATATAAGTTTAAGTAATTAATTAATAATATCAACCGAGTAATTTGACTCAACAAGAATAATATTTTAATATATTATCGTTCGAAATAGTGATAAGCAAATATATATATATATATATATATAGCGAGCATATTATGTAAATCTCGGTGAACCCATTCCACCAAATGCATAATTTCTTTGAAACCATTTCTGTTTTGAAGCAAAACCATCAACAGTTCATCAAGTTACAGTAAATTACATGATAATATATATTATTTAATCTGGTTTAATATTAGAATTAACGATCAAACGAGTTGTTTCTAACATCTTTCACATTTGTTAGTACAATCGATTAGTTTTTCATGTTCTCTTCTACTGCTTAAATGCTTTATTACTGTTATAAAATTTCCAACCATTTAAATATTGGATTGAGTTTTTTGATATGAATAATAATTTATCCCCTCAATTAACATATAATAATATGTACACGTAAACATGTATTTTTGTATGTTCGCGCATAGATGGACCCAAGGAGAGACGGACCTGTCTTTTCGAAATTTTGAAAAATTTCACTATTATAGTAACTATTAGTTTAAAAAATTTCATAATTATATAGGTTCGCTTTTTAATTTTTTTAAAAAAAATTTAATACATACTTCACTAAAAATTTATAAGAATAATTCGTCATTCTCAAACTAAAATTCTGCCTCTATCTTTGTGTGCGCGCGTGTAATGGAGAATGGAACAAAATGTGTTTAAACAAATGGAATTTTAAATTAGTGAGTTTTAAGTTATTAAAAAAATTAAATAAATCGGATGTAAAATTTTAAAATTATCATTATATATAAATATAAAAAAAACTAAAGGGATAAAATTAAAAATTATTATAAAAAAAGTCAAAAAACTTAAAAGTAAATAGGCTGGATGAAAAAATAAGCTTTTTGACTTTTTGACTTTTTAAATTTTAAATCAAAAGCCAAAAAACAAGTCGACTTAAATGTGGTAGCCAAACGAAGGCTTATTTACTGATTTCTATGAAGAATTTTGTTTGTTTTAAGTACATGAATGGAAAATTGGTTCATGTTTTTACCGAAAACGACTAACAATAATGGTTTCTATTAATATCAATAAAAAACAAAGGAATAAACTGCAATTAGTTGTGCTATTCTCTCTTCAGTCTCTCCCTCACCTACAAAGAATGAAGAATTGCTGTAACCAACAAAAAAATCAGATCCTCCAATACAGTTTAAGTAGGAGAATTGGCCTAAGAATAAAACCAAAATTCTCCGAAGAATTACCAGTCTACTAATAAAAACCCAACTATCGAAAATCATGATTTCCAATGAATTTTTGCACAAAAGAACTGCTACCAAAACAGCAAACTTGATCAAGTCTTCCTAATCTTGCTGCCCAAAATTGTCCTGAGTAATTGATGATTCGGCGGCACAGCTTAAACCACTGTTGCTGCTGCTGCCGCCGTTGCCGCCACCGCCGCCATCTCCGTCACCAACCCTCAAGAGTGCAAAGCAGAGTCTCGACTCGACTCGGAACGCCCACAGCTGCACTATCATCCCTTGTTCCAGACCGTTACGAGTGACAACCGATCTCCAAGTCGATACCAAATTATATATTGAGCTTGCACGCCCGGATTCCTTCGGCATCTCCCACTTCCTTATGCTCACAGTGCACTCGGCGGTGCAGGAAGGCTCTATCAGCAGCGCCTTTATCTCCGGAACCTCCTTCCCATTCCGATTGTCCAGAAATTCCTTCTCATCGTCCCTAAGAAATTCTGTTCTGATTTGCCTAATCGGTATTGAGAAGCGACAAAGCTTCGCATTAACATCTGATGAGTACAGGTGCTTTTGTATCACCAGACCCACCTCGTAACCGTTCATCCTTTCGATTCGTTCGCGAAATTGCGCAGGTAATCCCGGCGGCGGCAATGGAAGAGGGTCTAAGATTGCTGTCTTCTTGATCGTCTTCTTGATCTTCTTGTTTTTCCCGCCATTTTCTTCATCACTGTCACAGATCAGCAGCCGTTTTGGACGAACACTTTGGGTTTTCCTCACCAAAGCCAAAGGTTCTTTCATCGGCGGCATTGCCTCGACGTCAACTTTCGAAGAATGAACAAATGGAAACCTATCAAACGTGTTCTTGAGAGACTCAGGTTTCTTCCTCACGGACCTTTTTCCCTTGGCTATGGCGGCCGGATTTGCAACAGATATTGGACGCCGCATTCTTTCCAATCTCTCTCTCTCAATTTCGTATTTTTCAAGAGCCGCTTCCGAAACCACCACCAAGAAATCGAACACAGACCAATTGGGATCCCTCGGAATATGCTTAAAATCCTCAGGAGTTAACTCAGAGTCATCACCCATGATCTTTTCTTTCTTCTACTTCTTCTTCTAAATCAACAAGATTATTTGATTGAGAGGAATTCTTCGTTGCATGCAAATCAAAATATGCAGAGTGAGATTTGCAAGATAATAGTATTCGTATGAGTATATATATATATATATATATATATATAGGTGAGTGAAGTCCTAGATCGAACAGGGACTCCTAGTCCTGATCGAGCAAGGACTTTTAGTTTCCAAAAAATGAGTTAGTTACGTGAACTTCAAGTTCTAAAATCTCGGATAATCAGGGAACTACGATCGAGTTAGGAAATAGGAAATCTAGGACTCCAAGATTGAGAATTTAAGATCGAGGTACCGAATTATCAGGGAATTACTTGAACATCAAGTTTAATATTACCCCTACACCAACTGTCTTTGTAATCTCTTGACGCGCTACCATTTGATTTGTGCGCGCTCTAAAAGCTTCCAACGGTCGAGATTTTGTGTGGCAGCTGGCAACCCACGTCGGATCAAACCTTAACTCAATACTTATAAGGATGCTTTTTAAATGGATGGCAATTTTTAGTTAAACTGTTGGGAATTAACTCTATAATATAAATTGATTAAATTACTAAAATAAATTATTTTACATATTGTAAAATAGAAATGGAACTCTCTCCATTTATTTGAGGAAATGGAGAGAACCTATATCCGAGTGTTTATGGTCCGATTTGGTTTAATTTTTTATTAAGTTAAAAATTAAATTAGTTTTAACGGTTTTAAAAATATACAAATTGGAATCAAATTGTGTGCATTATGAAATAGACTCGAACTATGTGCATTATTAAATCGAATCGAATTGTTGTTATAATAAATTATTTTATGTTAAGAAAATGATTATTTGTTTGCTCGTTTTTGCCATTATTATTTTTATATATTTTTATATTATTTTATTTGATCACTTATTTTATATTATTGCAAAGAGAGACTCTTATATATGTATATATATATATATAAACACACCAACAGACCATGAGATCAACTTCTAGTTTATTTCCTGTACAAGTTAGTTGTTTAAGACGTTGATAGTGTGAACACAACAATTTGATTTCTTCACACTTCGTTTCCTAAATCGTAATTCGAGATCTAATTTCGGATCCTCCGAAGCACAACATGGCTCCGGTATATATATATATATATATATATATATATATATAAGAGTTTATCGCGGAGTGCAAAATCAATCAATAGTACTTGATATTTCATCGGTATTGATACGTATCATACTAATGAAAAAATTGATATTCTATCTGTAAAGTATTCATAAATTTGCTTTAGAAGCCAAGGCTGGCCAAATACTTTTAGGATCATATTTGTTTCAAAGAATTAGAAGATATAAGATTGATCGAAAAAAATACGTAGAATCCATATTTCACAACTTAATTTTTGAATTGTTTGTCTCTAGTGAGAAATCCATGTGATTAGAAATTCTATCCCTCAGATAACTTATCTTCTTCTGGATTATCTTCTCTTTTTTTGTTCGAAAGTTGAAAATAATTTTCTACTATTATTCATATTTTATTTTACTTTACCAATAATGATACAATTAATAATACGGCATATAAAATCTTATTTAATTTTATGATATTAAAAAGAACATGGAAGACTTTATTTGTTATTAATCCCTCTTTCCATATCCAGTTTAATTGGGCAAAAGAAACAAGGCCCCTAACTCTTTGGCCAAATTTTAAATGTTACTTTTTTCTTATTTTATTAGTTCAATAATAAAAAAAAACTATTTATTAATTTTATACATTCTAATATCTTATAAAAAAAATGATTTTGCTTTCATATCATCATTCTATATATATACAAAGAGTAAGTTTTGTACCTTTGATCTAATTTTCTGGTTCGTCCTTTTCGTCAGAGCGCTAGGCTTCGAGTTTTGGAGTGAGGATTTGAGTTTTGGATTTTTTGTGAATTAGATTTTAAGATAACGTATAATTGTAATTTATGTATCTTAAATATATTTTGTTGCTCGAACCATTCATATTATAGTATTTGTTGAGAAGATCATTTGTATAAAAAATTAATATGATTGAGATAAATAACTAAATTATTTGAACACATTTATAATAAATAAAATAAATAACATATTTTTAAAATTACACAAAATATTAAAATAATTGTTGCAAAATAATATATTTGCAGATATTCAATTAAACTAGTTTTATATAACAATGATCTTCTTAATGTTTTCTATAGGATAGCGTTTCGAATCCATGCAACTTCGTTCCATTATATATATATATAAAGAAAGTTGGTACTTTTTTATCGTATTTTTTTGTTTGGTTCACCCACTAAAGAGGTTTTGTGCAATAAATTAAAGTTTTAGGTTTTGTGAAATAAATTTTAGGGTAATTCAGCCGCACGTCGCATTTCTAAAAGTTGTTTTGTGATTAGTCTCATTTTATTTTTCAATTTAGGATAGATCCTATTTACAAAATTTGTTCAGTAGATACCCTCGTTTATTATATGAAAAGGCACTATTCTCAAACTAAAAATTACTTCCCAAAGTAAATGGCTACGTGGAAAAATCGGCAATAAGACAAGTTGTGAACTCGCCAAAAAATCCAAAAATAAAGATTCATGATCAAAATTAACCGGCTGAGCATATGTAAATTCCTAACGGTAACTTTTGGCCTAATTTTAATGTGAGCACATGTTCACTTTCTGTTAAAAAGTTTGATTCTCGTTATGTTTCGATGCCTCGACTATATGTATGAGTGTGGTTATCATTTTTTGTGTATTTTTTAAGTTCTCATTTTCTATGTTTTTCTTGATGTTCTTATTTTAATGGTGAAATTTTAGTTCTCATTTTTATATAAATATCTCATTTTCTTATAAGAATGTGGTTTTCATTTTCTCTGTTTTCTTAGAAAACAAAGTTTGATTCTGATTTCATGATAAAAGTTTGATTCTCATATGTTTCAATGCATCGACTATAGGTTTGAGTATAACTCTCATTTTCTGTGTATTTTTGAAGTCCTTATTTTCTACATTTGGAGAGATAGAAACCTTAGGAGGTGTCGGAGATGCCTTTGTTAGGAAGGATTGGGAAACGAATAGGTGTTGGATGAGGATTGTGCGAGATGAAGATGTCTTCGTTAAGGAGATGCCTGCATTTGGATAAGTGTTAGTTTTCATATATTAATTGTAAGGTTATATATATAGCGTGTGTGTATGTTATATATATATATATATTCTAATGAGTCCTAACTATAGAAAGGGTTAAAAGGGTAACAAATGGATTAAATTTCAGAAAAAGAACTTGTTGAAATAACGTAAAGTTGATTGGAACTTATCCCAAATGAACTTCTTAAAATGAAATTTATTTATGATTTACGCTAAATTTTAAGGTAAGATAAAATTGTTGTATATGTATTTTAAATTTATTTTAATGATCTTGTTGTTCATATTATATAACTCGTTAAGAAAGATAATGTAACGCCCCGAATTCACCATCATGGAAACCCTACCGTTTCATAAGGGAAAGCTTGAAAAGGAAAATGTTTTAATAAAATTTAACCTTGACATAAAGTAAAAAGGCACCCAAAAGAAGGCTAAAAAATCTTCATAAAACACCCCTTTAGAAGACAGGTTTAAAACAAAAAAATGCAAAAATTACCCAACTGGCCAGACCGCTTGATTGGTCAAAAGACCGCTTGAGCGGTCCCTCTCCAGTTACAGCATTTTTGGCCTGCAATAGAGAAATCGAGAGATGTAAATAATCGCTCGATAGACCGCTTGAACGGTCTTGCTCTGGACGATTTTCTCAACTTTGTTCTTTAAATCTTAATTTCTCACATCAAAACACTTGTAAAAATAAGCTGTTCATCCTACTCATTACATAAGTATAAGAATAAAAGAGTATAAAATACATTTCAAAACACTCTCAAATAATAAGAAACCATCATCCATCTATTGTATATCCCTGGGAACAATACCCATCTACTTCCATTCATGCAAAATATGAATTTATGACTTCATGACCTTACAACAAGGATCACAGCAACCCGATCATGATCATAGAAAAGTATTTAAAAGAATTATATTTAAAACGATGAGCTCTCAAAATATAATATAAGGCACGTAATTCTCTCAAATACTCCAACAAAATAAGGGAGCTATTGACCAATGTTTTTAAACCCGGATCAGATCGACCGTTTCAACCGGTGACCGGGCTAACCAATGGTCCAGTCAAACCCATTTAACCGGTTAAGAGTGAAAATCGGTGATTTTAGTGCAAACTGGCTAAAATCGCAAATGAACCGGTGATCTGGGCAAACCGATACCGATTTACGAAAATCGATTGGGTCTGTTTAAGTGTTTAACTTAAAAATAATATTTTTTTGATTACTTTTAACTTATATTTTTTTCAAAGGGTCCTGCTCGGTGCTCCTAAGCCTTACCCCATAGAACTTTTCACTGTTCCTATGCTTTTGAGTTTTGAGTTTTGGCGGCGGCGTTTCATCTTCTTGCTTTATCTTGTTGCTAGTTGCTTCAAGCCTTCAACTTCAACGAATCAACAATATTTTTTCATGTCTTCTTCTTGTTTCATCTTGGCAGTGGCGTTGTCTTCTTTTGAGTTTTGGGTTTGGTTTGTGTTTATTTATTTATTTCGTTTTTATTTTTATTTGTTTATTTAGTTTTTTTTTACTTTTTTTAATGTTGTGTTACTGAGTTACTGTTACAGAACAATAACTTTTTTTAATGTTGTGTTGCTGTTTTTAGAGTTTTGCTTTGTGTTCTTATTTCATTTTTTTGATGTTGCTGTTATAGTGTGTTTGTTGAATTTTGCTTTGTTAGTAAAATAAATTTTAATGTTGTAAAATAGATTTTAATGTTGCTCTTGCTTAATGGAAATGAGAATGAATATGATTGGCTTATTCGGGATCTTCTAAGGGTTTAAGTAAAGAAAAAAAATATTTATCATTTTTTTGAATAATTGTGATGTAGTAAACTCTAATACTTTTTACTTGGTTTATGCTTTATTATATTTGTCACTTATGTTTATTTTATTTTAATTTGAGGATCAATGATGCTCTAAGTTTTAAATTTTTTTGTTAGAGATCCTAATTATTTAATTAGAATTATGCTTAGATTATGATATGTTCTTTTTTTTTTTATTTGAATTGTGAGTTAGATGTTATTTTTATTTAATATTTATAAATTTAAAATTTATTAATGAAGTAATTATGACGTCATGGTTTGATTTCGATTCGATTCCGGTTGAATTAGTGACCTGTCCACCCGTTTCCTTTTTCGATTTGCTCAACAGTTTGGGTTTAAAAACATTGCTCCTAACACATCCCTTAATCATAGTCATCTTTCTGCTATTATCTGAAATGTTATTAAATAACATGAGTTGTGGCTAGTAAAAAAAAGACTAATAATGAACATGAGTATGACATGCGAGGATTGATATACAATATGCAATACATAGTTTCATCACAGACCAACACATAGCCAGTTTTTCTTATACAAGTTAAACCCATTATCGCCCACAATTCATTACTTAGTCTTTTATCTCATTTTCTTACACTCATTTTAGGTTTTCACTCTCCACAACTCACACACACACACACACACACACACATTATCCATAATTTCTTATATTTCAACCAAATCGTGGTTCACAATCTAGGAGCCGACGCTAGATGAGCTTATAGACCCACACCGTGTTACGACCGATCGGACCACGTGAAATGACCCAAACCCCGAGTCCGTGAACTAAACCCCAGGTCATACCTTACATGAACCATATTCATTGATAATTTTTCAAACATAAGAAAAATATTTCGTATATGCCTTCAGAAGATTCAAGCTATGGAACCAAGTTTTTATGAGAATCTTAATGAGTAGTGTATGCATTTCAATATTTATTTAATATCGTGTATGAATGTCTTTTATTCTATAGAGTATTTAATCTGGTGTGCAGAGTGCAGCTTACACACGGAAGACCAGATTAAAGATTCTTGTAGAATATAAATTTTTTGTTCACAGTTTAGGTGGAATTGGACAAACCATTTGTATGACTGTAGCGCAAAATTTTAGTGGACCTGTCTTGGTTACGGAGAATAGATAATAGTATCACATATTGTTCCGACTCGCTGTGCTAGTACACTTCGTGTGTATTAAACAAGACCACGTTGGGGTAATTAATTTTATATTGACTATATAAATTAATTCACACTCTAAGGTTATTATGAGTGCTTATATTATAAATTCCGAAATAATTAATTATATATGTATATTTAATATTCGTTATTTTGATTCATTAAAGGGTGTGACATTTTACGAGTCTATAATTCCAGTAAGTTGGATAACGATATTAATTTTATGATGAATATTAAGACAGAATTCATGTCCCGAAAGATCAAAATTGATGATACCCCTTTAAGGAAACTTATAAGTTTTGATTGAGCCAAACCCTGTAGGTGGATTTAATTATGTAGCAGTCAAATAAGTTAAGCGAAAAAACTTAAGAAATTTTTAAAGAAGACGATTAAATATAATTGTCAGTAATATAATTCAATCGGTGGGTATCTATAATCTTAACATAAAAATAATAAATAAGTATTTAATAACATGAGCTCGAATATTCGATTTTGAGAATATGACTGAGAATGTAATGATAATTCTTTAATGTAATGAATTATAATTAATATTTTTATGAAATTACTTATGGATTGAGGTAGATTTTCATAATTATATTGGGAATTCAAATCATATTTACTCTACAGATCCCTACTGTAACCTATTTATATGCTGTTATACAATCCTAGCAACAAACACACTGTCATATGCGACTAGGATTTTCATGTATTCTCTTAGTGGCTAGAGAGGGTTGTGAAGAACACGTTCAAGGTAACACATACTATAGATGCGTTTTAACATTCGAGAATACAACAGAAAGCTTGGAGTTGGAGCTTCAATTTGAAATCTACGATCGCAAAAGTTTCTAGGTTAAAAATTGTTATAACAGCCGAAATCAATCATACCAGATTTCGTAAGGTTTAACTCTAATATAGCTCTGAGAGCATATAATTGGTTTGATTTTGGTCGTTTGATATTAAAAAGTTATTATCTAAAGTCGATTTTGGCGTTTGCCTGTTTAAGTTTTTTTAAAAACTTAAATTATGTTCATAATCAATGGATCTTGACAGTTAACCTCCAACAATATATAACACCGGCTAGAGAATGTATTCTTACTACTAAAAATGTTGAATTATTTTTAGTACTTCTATATTTTTCTCTTATTAATGTATTTGTACTTCACTGAAAATATAAGAATATTTCTATTAGATTTAAATTTTTATATTTTTTCTATTATTTTATTTGTACCCCTGTTGAATTACATTAAATCCAAAATGTACGTAAATAAAGAACGGATTTGACTTATCATTTTCTAACTTCATTTGTTCTCTTCTCGTTGGTTTATCTTTTTCTTTTCCCTTTTTTATTTGAATTCAAAGATAAAAATTGTCATGATTAATTACAAAATTATATTCTAAAATTAGTGTAAATGTATTTAGACGCTTTTATAAAAGTATGCACATTAAAAAATAAACTCTCATTGTTCTTAGTTGTAAGAAAGTATTACACATAAAATTGTACTTCACTATGTGAAATTCTTGGATTCGTCAATGCTTTGATGAGCGTCAAACACACTCTACTGCCGAGCTAAATGGCTGTTCCATGACAAACACTCCGTTTGAGATAATTTTTTATATAAATTTTTTATTTTTAATGAATTTTCTTTTCGTTAGTTTAAATGAGGATTTTTTTTTCTAAGACTCCTTCCATCACAAGAAATTCGAAACCTAAGAATTCTTTAAAAAAAGAAAATTTGAATAAGACAAAAAAAACCAGTTTAAATCTTTTGTAAGGATTTTTTTTTTTAGTGACCTTTTTCGACTTTAACTAAAATAGTTATATTTTTTAGTTTTTTTTTCATAAAGAATAAAAAAAAAAGTCAGAAAAACAAAAGGCTATCCCATACCTAGGGGCTAAATTTTTGTTGTTGTCATGCTGGGAAGCTTTTGAAGACACAGACAATAAGTCTTTCATACCCATTTTGAAAGATGTACAAAAAAGTCAAAATCAAACAAATGGATTCCAGCGGGCTATCCTGCCATTCCATCCCCACTCCACCCATCGATCTAAGCGTGTTTCGTCTAATTTTTTTTTATTAATAATTTAGTTTTTCAGCTTTTTTTAATAAAAAGTAAATGTAAAAAAGTATAAAAAATGATCAATTGATTAAAGTAAAAGGTCAAACAAGTAGAATTTTTAAAAAAAATTTAGACAAAAAAATTCAAAAAAAGTTCAGCCAAACAGAGGCTAAGTCTTTACTCCTCACTTTGCTACCTCCACATTTATTAAAATATTAACAATATTGAAATTTATAATGGCTGCTTAGATCAAAGATATTACACGTGTGGAGTCTATTTTTTTTTTTGAGATGTTCATCCTATAATTCGATCCGTTTTAAAGATATTACGATTTTAAATGAGTTTTTTTTGTAAGGCTTGATACATGGAGTTGAGTTTAGGGTTGTTGGGCTTCTAACCTATTTGTGGGTATTTATATTCTTTGTTTCTATTAGAGTTTTTTTTATCCTTGTATTGTATTATTTTCTCTCATAGTGATAAAAATCACAGCAACTCCATAGACAGAGTCCTAATTTTGGGAGAACCATATAAACGGTGTCTTCTATGTATAATTGCGTTATTTTTTCTCGTTAATATTATTTTAAGTGGTCTTAGTTCTGAATTTGACATGTTAGTTACTTCTATTGAGAGTTTCGACACCTTGCACAATATTCTACTTTATGCTCTCGCCTACTTAATTTCGAAGCCTGTCACAAGACTTTGGCTCAGTCTACTCTTTTTACATGTTGAGCTTCTCAGACACCAACACCTTCTTTCTATCACTCCAGTTCCCAAAATAATATCAAATAGAGAAAAAAATGTACAATGGTTGTCACAACCAACCACGTACGACCACAATCGGTATTATTGGGCCCTCTCATACACCTAACTCTTCCCTTTCTATTAACCCTTGTCAACTCGATTTTGGTTTTGGTCATAGTGTTCGTTCTTGTCTAAAATTGTCTTCCTTCTCACGCTCTTATATATCAAGTCCTCCGCACTCTGCCTTTATCGGTCTTCAAATTACTCCAACTCCATCTAAACTAACTTATCATTCTAGTACATCTCCTCGATACTCATCACAAACACCTTATAACTCTACTCGGTATCCCGACACCAGTGTGTCTACTCACATGAGTAAAAATCCATCTCTCTTTTAAAAATGCTCACCATGCATTGGACCAAATTCTGTTCTTCTTGGTAATGGTGATTGGACCAAGTTATGTTCTTCTTGGTAATGGTGACCAACTTCCCATTTCCTGCACAAGTAACATAAGACTCTCAACTAGTTTTTTCTCATTTTGTTTTAATAACCTATATGTTATACCTTTTATGCGTAAAAACTTGTTGTCAATTGCTCAATTTAGTTAAGATAATCACATTTTGTGTGCCTTTGATTCCCGTCATTTCTATTTTTTTAACTTGACTAATGGTTCTCTTCTCTATCAAGACATGCGTAGAGATAATATCTACAAGCTTCCCTCTTTTTCTCCTTGCATTCAGGCTTTTTCCACATCTATTCAATTGTTGCATTTATGGTATAATAGATTAGGACATCCTTCAAGCAAAGTTATGTCACTTTTGAGTTCTAATAATTATTGTCATTTAACTTACCTTTTAGAAATCTTTTTGTAAAGAGTGTGCCTTGGGTAAATCCACATACACGTCACGTTTTAAAAAACTTCTAAAATTAATGTTATTTCTCCTTTTAATCTTGTTCATTATGATATATGGCACTCTCCTAATGCTTCTATTGCTGGTTATAAATATTATGTACTCTTTACTGATGACTATGCTCGCTTTACTGGTTGAAATTGTTCGACGAAAATATAAGGTTCTTGACCATTTCATGAGTTTTTTTACTTATACTAAAACGCAGTTTTATTCAATTATCGAACAATTTCAAAGTGATAGAGATGATGAATACGATAGTGGTCCTTTTAAGGAACTTTATTTTCTCTTAGGATTCATCGTCGTTTTTTCTACCATCACACTCTTGAAAATAAGGGTTCTACTTAGTGTAAACATTGCCACATAGCTGACATGGCTCGGACCCTTCTTCTTACTAATCATGTTTGCTTATGTCATTGGGTATATGTTGTCTCAATCGCTGTTCATCTCATCAACTGGTTGTCTTCACCTGTCCTCTAGTGGCCCTCATCTTTATTTCATTTCTATGAAAAATTTTCTTTCTACTCTGAGTTACGTGTTTTTAGGTGTGCCTATTATCTCCCATTTAGAGCTTATATGTCTAATAAGCTTTTACTAAGAACTACTATGTGTCTTTTAGGATATAAATTGCAGCATAAAGGATATAAGTGTCTTAACTACAATAATGATAGGGTTTATATTTTCAGACATATTTGTTTTCATGAGCAGACCTTTCTATTTGCCACTTCATTAGGTCACAGTAAGTGGCATTTACTTCCATAATCTCTCCAGCTCTTGAACCCACTTTCCTTAAAACTCTATAGATAATTTCTTAGAACCTACATACTAACCCCAAATTCTTCTACCTATGATTGTCCTACAATAGCCTCTAAGGTTTCTCCTCATATCCTAACCCCACCCCCACACATACTAAATAACATATTGTTACCCGTCACCGAGCTTGGACTTGTCGTCCTCGAGTTTGAACTGATGGTACGTTACATATCCTCTTTTGCGTGCTCTCATGGCTTAGGTTTTTTCTTTGAAGGAACCAACATGTTATACACAAGCAGTTTGGATTCCTAAATGGCGTCAAGCCATGACTTCTAAGTTTGATGCATTACTAAAAAATAACACATGGACTATAGTTCCTTCGGGTCCTGAATAACATATGGTTCGTTGCAAGTGGCTTTTGAAGCTCAATCCCAATTCAAATGGCTCCACTGAAAATAGATTTTTCATCTATTTTTACTTTTTAATTTCTCATGAGAATGAGAAGAATTGAAAAAATAATTTTTTTTCTCACTAGAATTGAGAAAATTCAATAAGAATTTTTAAAAAATTACTTAATTATTTTTTTTTTTGACAAACACAACCTCTATCATAATTGCCTTTTAATGGTTGGCTTATAATTATGCTACTGTATTATGCTACTGATAAACACGTTTTTCCTTTTTACCTTATTTATACCTATTTATATTGTAAGGGTGTATTTGTTATTTTGAATGAAATTTGATAAGATAGAATGAATAAGTCACACTGTGAATTCTATATATATTTTTTAGTATAGGGAAGAATTATGTGTACAACAAAAAATTTGGTTCAGATGAAATAAAAAATAAAATAAGAATTATAAAATTATTTTTGATAGTTAAATAAATAAATAAAAAATTTAAAATTTAATATCAATAGTATTAAAGAAGTTTGTTATTATTAATACTATGAGCGAAGAATTAGCAATCTTTCATCAAGCGGACAACGAATTCCAATTCAGCAATATAAGCGCGTAATTATTTGTTTCCAAAGAAAAAAACTAAAATAGAAAACCATAATATCTTTCAATTTGGTATCCTATATATGTACCTCAATCCAACCATGCTCTAACTGCGAAACAAGTGAGGCAAGGGTTCCAAGTGACTGAGGTTCGCTGTAGGATTTGGCAATAAGGTATGATAGACTAAGTTTATCTATCTTGTTCTTATATTTAAACTAGTAATTATTCGTGTTTAAATACACTTTAAATAAAATTTAATTTTATAATTTTTTTAATTATTATAAGTAATACCGTTTTAAACAATTTTTATTGGGCTCACCCTGATTCTCTAACATCACTAATAATTGTCATTAAACTTTTTCTTAAGCCTAATGAAGAAATCAATAAATTTAACTATATTTTTTAG
>JAOTRH010032882.1:0-20896 GCA_034768845.1 Heliamphora exappendiculata
GCATATCTATATTATAGTATAAAATAAACATTTCAATTTGTAAGAACGAAATCGACTTACTTTTTTTAACCGGTACAAAGTTTTTGTAACTATCACAATTTTAAATTTTCTAAAATTCACTCTCTAATTTATGTAAGGTTTCTCTATTTAAAATTTTATTGCCTTACTTCAAGTTTGTATAGCTGCTGGGGTATTCTTTCTCAAGATTTATATATTTTTCCCTTACTCTTTTTATATTAAGCAATATATTTGTAAAAAGTTAACGATTGCGCACACATATATAGCATGTTACACAAACAATAATAAATACATATATATTTTGTATGTGTCTCTATGGTGCTCTAAGCATGAGTTTTTAAATGAATAATATGCGCAATGAGTTTCATAAAAGGTCCAATATGTTCAAAATTTGTGCTCTAAAAGGGTACAACAATGTGTCGTGTCTTAATTTGGTTATGTGCTTGACGGGGTGTTCTAATTTTGAAATATTATAAAAATATCTCTATAATTTAAAATTATTTCAAAAGTCTTGAAGCACCTATCGTACATTAATATATTTGGCCACTGAGAACATATAAAAACAAATTATGATAAAATATAAGACTTTTTTTTTAAGTTTGGCTAAATAACATTGTAATCCTAAAATTTTAAATATGGATAAACTGCATTGACTTCTTTCGAGGTTAATGATAATAACAAGCATATGCCTTCAAGTTTTTAAAATAACACTAATATCTTGCTATCGATTTTAATATTTGCCCTTTGTTACTCTACTGTCATTAATAAAAGATGAAAATTGCTGAGCTGGTCGTAAATTTTTTTTATAATCTCCATTTTACCCTTTAATAATGTATATTGACATAAATACCCTTCATATAATAACTTTCCTTCTCTATATATCTATTTACTTCCATGCGACACTATTGCATAACGCCACACTTTCACACCAACACTATTGAAGAGGTCACTTTGGCTCCGATTTAGCAATAGACTTGATTGGTCAAGTTTAGCATATTTTAAATTTAAAATAAGTCTATTTTTTTTTTTGGATAAAGAACAACATGTTGAAGCAAGAAAAAATAAACCTAGAAAGGAATCACCTCCCTAGCAGCTATCTCCTTGACTTGGGTTGGAAAATTCGAGATCCAAATGGTATCTTCTTCTCATGCCAGCGCAAATCTAAGCGAGGGTGTGTGCAATCTCATTCCCTAGTCTCCTGATATGTGAGCAACAAAAATGTGAGAAACGACGCAAGAGATTGCGCCCTTCTTCAATAATATCGCCGATGTTGGATAGTGCGTCCTCCTTGGCATTGAGGGCTGTGATCACCACTATAGAATCTCCCTCTAAATGTAGCCTTTCAATGGCTCTTTCCTTAACAAATCTTAAGGCGCAAATAGCCCCTATCGCCTCCGCATGATCGGTGTCAATGGTTCGGTCAAAATACATAGATCTCATTGCTAATTAAAACCTCTCCCATATCGTCGCGAACAATGAAACCCAAACCTATTCTGCCATCTTTGCACTGAGCCCCATCAAAATTGATCTCAGTCACACTTTCTACCGGAGGTCTCCAAGTCACCCCAGTTGGACTTGTAGTGGGCTTAGGGTAGTCCATTCCCTTGCCTGTGTGAATCTCTGCCACTAATAACTCGGCTGAATGAAAGATTTTCTGCATCGTTTTAGGGTGTACCGGCCTTTACTCAATTAGTCTAGAATTTCTTTTCGTCCACAACCTCCATATAATCACACACAAAAAAAGATCAAAAACCTCCTTGCTCAGACTATTCATCGCCACTTCTACCCAACTAACGAAGTCGCCCTTACCTTACATCATGGACCAGTCCCACATCCCTTGAGATTCTTGTCGTTCTGCTTGTGCAAAATTGCAAATCTTAAGCAATGAATTTCTGTTTCCACAGCTTGTCCACACCATGTACACAAAGAGTTTTGGATTATACCGTTGTTGCATAGATGATTCCTCACTGGTAGAATATTTGTGCACGCTCTCCACATGAAAACTTTAACTCTATTTAGAACAGTTGCAGACCAATCTCCTTTCATACCGCTCTTTCTATTGAATCATCAGAACATTCGGCTTATTCACTAGATAGCTCAACAGCCATTTGGTAACCTGACTTGAACGTGTAATTCCCATGCTTGGTATAATGCGATATTAATTTATCTTCTCGGTCCCTTGAACTGAGTGGGATGGCACTAATCGTGTCACATTTAAAGGGAAGGAACAGCTGCTGGAGAAGATCCACGTTCCATGATCCCCCACTTCCCTTAATGAGATTAGCAACTGTGAAGTCCCTAGTAGAGATCTTCGACGGGCTAAGGACTAAAAAAAGTAGGTCCCCTTGGTATCCACTTGTCGGTCCATACTTTTATTTGTCTCCCACTGCCCTCTCGCCATCGTACACCCCTTAGTAGGATTTCCCTTCCTTTAAGGATGTTGTTCCATGTATATGGAGAGTTTAGCCTAGATTCCACCTCTAAGAATGAACAAGAAAGGAAGTATTTTGCGTTCAGAATACGCGCCATCATAAAGTTTGGGTTGTTTAAGATTCTCCAACCTTGTTTGGCCAACATAACTAAGTTGAAATGCTCAAGATCCTTAAAACCCATTCCCCCTGAAAGTTTACTCTTGCACAACATATCCCAACATTGCCAGTGTATCTTCCTTGTTTTGTCAGAACCCCCTCCCCCTCCCCTCCATCACTAGTATCTGGCTATAATTGCTGCAATCTCGTCACAAAGGGTCGAATGTAGCTTGAAGACTAATATCGGGTAAGTGAAAATTTCTTGTCCCATTGTGTTTATCAATACTTTTCTTCCCGCTAGAGAAAGCAACTTCTCCCCCATCATTGTATCGTTGCTTAGATTCTATCTTTGATATTTCTGAGCAACTCTTTTTTTGATCTCCCAATCATGGCTAGCACCCCCAGATACTTTCTTTGCTCATCTACTATGGTGACCCCAATAACGCATTTTATGTTTAAAACAAAAAATGGCCATTGTGTTTTTGCTGAATGAAATTGCAGATTTTTCTAGATTGATCTTTTGGCCAAACACTTTCTCGTACTTTCATAGGGTGTTTTTGATTATTCGTGCCTTTTCAATGTTTGCTTTGCAAAAAAAGAGACTATCATATGCAAAGAATAGGTGGCATATGCTTGGCCTCCACTGACTCACTATGATTCCATGTATATCACCGTCTCTTTTCTTTTTTTCCCAGGAGAGTTGATATACCTTTGGCACAAATGAGGAATAAATAGGGTGATAAAAGGTCACCCTACCTCAATCTTCTATAGCTGGTTTGACAATTCTCTATAGCTGGTTTGATGATTACAGAAGATTGTTCATTCATCATTATTCTATAACGAACGGTCAAGATGCTGTTAATAACTAGAGTGATTATATGTTCATCTCAATTAAAAAGATTAAACAGTAAAATTTAGATATTATTTATTTTTTATAAAATATTATTTATTTAAACATTTAACCATATTTGATTGATTTTAAAAAAAAATTTATAGAAGCGTCGTAGCTTTCTATAAAGCTTCCCAGCTTCGGCCAATTCATCGCCGTAGCATCCCAGTCAACTTAATTCGAGCAACTGAAAACCCCAAAATCACGATGGAACCTCAAATCCGGCGGAAACCCAGAGTTCTGTGCCTCCATGGCTTCCAGACAAGTGCTGAAATCCTCAAGAAAGAGGTAG
Organism: Heliamphora exappendiculata; assembly: GCA_034768845.1. Taxonomy (NCBI): domain Eukaryota; kingdom Viridiplantae; phylum Streptophyta; class Magnoliopsida; order Ericales; family Sarraceniaceae; genus Heliamphora; species Heliamphora exappendiculata. The sequence goes on from JAOTRH010032882.1 coordinate 3,728, forward strand.
AGCGGTGGCCGGAACCGGTGCTCGAAAAGCTGGACCTCGTCTTCCTCGACGCGCCTTTCCCGGCCCAAGGCAAATCTGGCGTCGAAGGCATCTACGATCCTCCCTACTTCGAATGGTTCCAATCTAACCAGGTCAAATCCTCCCAATCACTCCTTTCTTGATCGATTTACGGAGATCATCTTCAAAATCACCAATCGATTTTGTGGTTCCTGAATAAATTCATGATCCTTCGGACTGTGTTTCTCTCCCGTCATCTGATTTGATGGACTGGATTGATCAAATTCATCTAATTTTGGGTCTATTTTGATCATTCCTCTGGTTTATTTTATTATTCGTAGTGCGTAAGTAAATTATTTATGTAAAAATCGGTTCTTGTTAAATGTTTGAACAAGATACATCTTTGTTAAAAAAATTTAACGACGTTTGACTTCATCGTTTTTAAATATAAATGTAATTTGTTTTTTACAATATCCTATTAGTATAATTTTTTACATAAGTGATTTATACACTAAAAGCAATAAAATTAACAATTCCGATCATCCAAGTAAGGTCATTTTGACCTCAAAGTTGACCCAACAGGACTGTCCAGTTCATCCAAATAATGGAGACCTCATGCCTCAAAAAAAAACTTATTAATATAAAATTTTAATTTGATCAAATATCTATAAGTATATATCAACAAAATATATTTTGTTTCATAGAATGGGTGATTTTGGTTTTTAAAAATCGCCAGCCCATTCTATAAAACAAAAAATCTATACATGTTTGAACAAAAATTCCTGCATTTTGAGAAATCTATGTACGTTTTCTTGTAGAGTTTTACAGAGTACTACAATTTCGAAGAATGTCTAGCTTACATAGAACGCTACATGATCAGGCACGGACCTTTCGATGGCATTCTGGGGTTTTCCCAGGTGGGTTGGCCGAGATTTTTTATTGTTTTTGTGAATTTTTCTTCTCTGATTCTCAAATATTGCTACTGATTTGATGAAACGCAGGGGGGAATGTTATCGGCGGCGTTGCCTGGAATGCAATTGGAAGGAATGGCTTTAAGGATGGTTCCAAGAATAAAGTTTGTGATAATAATATCAGGGGCTAAGTTTGGAGGATCCAGGTTTGGGCTGCCCCAGCCGGCTGCTAATGCATTTTCCTCCCAAATCAAGTTACCATCCCTCCACATTATAGGTACTCTTTTTGTCATTTCTCGGTGATCTTTTGCGCTTATTACAACATTTTCCCACTGTTTTTTTTTTTTCCCTCAAAAAGTTGATCGATACAGGTTTTGTTTGGTTTCCAAATTAACGTTGGGTTAAACAGTTTTTTGTTTTTTTTAAGTTGGGTTAAAAGTGTTTTTTTTTTCTTTTTTTACTTGAAGCCCAAAAAATTATTTTCATCTTGTTTGACAACCTTACCTTTTTGTTTTTGTAACTAGCCTCTCTCTCCGGTCCAATTGCGCCTATCTATTGATATCAGCTTCTCTCTAGCCCAATTGGGTTTATTTTGGGTTTAAAATGAGATTACTTTATTGATTGATTCGAATGAATTATTTTATTATTTATAATGTATAGATCAACGTCATTACGAGGTTTTATCAATGGTTTTGCTTGTGTAGGCGGGAATTTGATTTTTTCTAAATTCTTATGTAAGCAATTATAAAAAAAAAAATTCTTTCAACAAAGAATTAGGAAGTATTGGCGGACGAAATATGAACCCAAAATTGAACTTTAATATACCTGTTCATTTAAAATATTAAATTGGTTAAATATTATTAAAATTTGAAAAAAATCATATTTGTGTTAAAAAATGAACAAAAAAATAGGCGTTATCATTTATTTTTAAAAATACAAATGTAATTTATTCAAACATTTAATAATATACGATTAACTTAATTTTTTACCTTAATGACCTATATACTAGAAATAATAAAATAAATTACTCCGGGTCTACTTTTGAACTCAAAATGAATTCGACTCGATAGATACAGACTTATTAAAATTCTTTTATCTTAAGTTCGTAGTATAATTTAATAAAAGAAAATGTTAACCACGGTTCACTAGGGGTGAATAATGAGTAAAAAATGTGAATAATAAGTTTATATAAATCTCTGTGTGTGTAAAACATATTAATAGTTGCTAAAATGGTTGATCCCACCTTTGAAACGGTTTGAAACGGTATGATATTAGAAATTTTTTTTATCAAAATTGCCCATTTATCCATAATCCATTGCCTATTGAGCTATGCGAATAAATTACCTATTTACCCGTTGCTTAGTTAGCATGTTTATATATATATATATATATATATATATTTCAATATATTAAAATTAGCCTATGAACTGGTTTTTTAACAAAAAAAAATGTAGTGTGTTTTGTGTTTTGAATTTTTTAATTTAAACAAATATAAAAAATGCACATTCATTTTGATTAAAGATGAAAGAAAATCCCCAAAACATAAAAAGAACTTATAAAAACTTTAAAGTGGCTTTCCTATCATCTATTTTTCTTTTAAAAAGGTCTATTTTTTTAGTTTTATAAAACTTAAAAGTATGACCCTTTAAACTAATTTTTATAACAGTTTACTTAAAGCAAAAAATATATATTTAAAAATTTATTCTAAATGCAGCTGTGTGTGTAATAATTTTTATAAAGTTTCTTTTTTTTTTTTTGTTTTTTTATCTCTAGTAAGTGTGTTTTCTAACTTTAATCAAAATGATCATATTTTTTTAATTGATGTCAGATTTAAAAAGTTAAAATTTTAAATCGAAAAAATCAGTAAAAACAAAAGAGAATGACTATTTTTTCATTAAAAAAAAATTATCCCAAACATAAAAGTGATGTAAAGGAAACAAAAAAGAAAAAACAAACATAAAAGTGATGCAGCTCTTTCTTCGAACTTCGCTTTTTGTGCCTAAGATTGTATATAACTTATTTCAGTAGCATGTTGTTTCTCATGTAGAGGGCGTTTGTTACTACGAGAAGTAGTAATTTATAAATTGTAGGATTATTTTTTTATATTTATTTTTTTATAAAAAAGTTAAAAAATTAAAAAAAAAGTTAATTCAAATACAAGTTTAGTAAAAATTATAATTTATAGTTAAAATAAAAAAAAGTAATTATAATTTAAAATAGAAGTTATATTTATTTAAAAAAAATTATATATTATAATTAAAATTAATAATAAAAAATTAAAAACTATTAAAAATAATTACTAAACTTGTATTTGGACTAACTGCTCCTCTAAATTATAATATATAAAATGTCAAAACAACCCTATAACCTTTTGAAATGGATCGACAAAGGGCAAATTGGCCAATTCACGTATGATGAAAAAGTTACTGTTCATGCTAGCGTCGGTATATATATTGGCCCTGTTTGGATGAACATGGCGTATTTGTTTATTGATTTATTTTTTTATTAACAAATAAATTAAATTCTATTTTAGTAAGTTCGTTGGGTGGCTTGTGACTTATTTATTTATCTGGCTTATAAGCCACTTCGTTTGACTTATAAATCAGTTTATTTGACTTATTTTGATTTATTTGCTCATTCAAACTAAGTTTATTTGGTTTATTTGGCTTATTTGTTTATTTGTTTATTTTTGACTTATTTAGTTATTCAAACGACATAACTTATTTTTTGACTTATAAGTTGAATTGAATTTAATTAAATTGAATGGAATAAAAATGGATTACACAGAATGACAGAATTATCCCAAAATTTTCAAAAAATGAATTAAAATTATTTATTTATTTAGGAAATTACACGCTCAATAAATTCAGAAAGAGTTTTGGTTCTGAAATTATTTAAATTTTGTGTTATAACATCCGTCATCAGTTCTATCGTGGCTCAAGTACGTCTAGTCCGACTCAAAGTTCATGAGTTTTCACCAAAAATTGAATTAAGTTGGACCGAAATTTTTTCCAAATGAGTAAGCTCAGTTCCAAGGGCATAGAGCTCGAGTCTCGGACTCGGCTTTGTGCAGGCAAATCGGACTTCTAGTTTTTTTATAAAAAAGATTTTAAATTGATGTTGTTACTTGTATAATATAAATTTAAATTTTTTTTAGTTATTAGCTGTTATTATATTAGTTTGTTATTAATTTATTAATTTAATTTCATAATAAATTAATAAGTTATTTTATTATGTATAATAATATAAGTTTATTCATTTTATATTTTTATCAGTTTATAAATTATAACTTCTAAGTTTTAAAGTTTATAAGTTATTAACTTATTATTTTATTAAAAATTTATAAGTTAGTTTATTATTATTATTATTATAAATTTATTAGTTTATTATATTTTATAGTTTATACTTTATACTTTATAATTTATAGTTTATTATTATTTTTATTAGTTATTACTTATTAGTTATTAGTAATATTTATATGTTTAAATTTTATTTATTTTTTAGTTTTTAAGTTTATAGTTTATACTTTATAAGTTTATTATTATTTTATAAGTTTATAGTTTATATTACTATAAGTTAGTTAGTACTTAGTTTATTATAATTTTATTATATTTTGCGGACTTGATTATCCATTGAAAATTCAAATGATAGGCCAAAGATCGGGCCAGCCCACGGGTTCGGAGGCGTAATCTCCAGCCCGAAAAATCTATATTCGGGTTCGGGTTTATTTTGAGCCGAGCTCAGCCTACACGGTAATGGGTCTCGAGTCAAAATTACACTCCTAGGCATAGCTACATGTGCCTGAGTGGGTTCAATTGAACTCAATCAAATTTTTTAAAGAATTTTTTTTATGTATAGTTATGTAAATTTTTTTAGTATTTAAAATATTGACACTAGTAAAATATTAAAAAAAAAGAATAAAATGGGGTCAAAATTTCAAAAAAGTACAAGTTGTTGAAAATTTATATTAGTTGTGATGTATTTTTTACTTAGAAAAAAGTTAAACCAATAATATAAAATAATCTCAAACATTGTTTTTTCATATAATTAACAAGCATGAATTTTTTTTTTTTTGAAGTTATTAAAAATATAAAATATTATTGTGTATTTTGTTAACCTTAATTTTGACGTATTCTATAGAATTTAAAATTTTATATGATTATAATTTACTAAGGGACCGATTGGCAACTAACTTAAAAGCTAGCCATTTCGCTTTTTTGTATGTTTAGTCAAAAAGTTAAATTTGGTTCAAAATAAGCTGTGTAGTAACTTAGCTTTTAATCTAATTTTTTTAAATTTAATTAGTTGGGTAAAAAACTAATTTTTTGCCTTTTATTTAAATTAAACAATTTTTGTCTTTCTACATATTTGATCTTATCAATTATATATAATTGCTAATGGTAGTAAATAATTTATAAATAAAATGTATTACTATATTTTAAAAGTAATTATAATTTGAATAGATTATTATGAGAGTTATTATTTTAATTTAATTTTTTAACTTTTTAAATTTTTTTTGTCAAATGTGCTATATTAATTTTTTTGCATTTTTAATTAAAAAATAAAAAAACTTAAAGTTATCAAATGCCCCTTAAATAACACTATTAAAAAAAATTCCTAGTTCCCTCATTGCGGTCACACGCTGTACAGGTGAGAAGGATGTCGCGAAGGAACATGGGATTGAGCAATTGGAATCATTTCAGGACCCCACTGTTATTTTTCACCCCGAAGGGCACACCGTACCAACACTTGGTTAGTATTATGCAATACTTTCTTACCTATATTTATATTTTTGGTATGGTTCAAATTACTAATGACATGAAGTTAGTTTTTTTTTTTTTAACAGTAAATATTTAATCGCCTATTATTTTCACATTTTACATTTAACAAGACTTGAACTTCCAAACACTTATACCATTTCGCCAAAAGTCATTTGGTGAAATGAAATTATTATTTAAGAAAAAATAATAATTAAAGACATCCATTAGTACTAAGCTGCCAGAGAAAACGAGTTGATACGGATAAGTTTGGTTTGGTTCAAGTCGAGTCTTAACTCAGGACCACCTAAAATCAAATTGACTTAAGTTAGATAGTTAATTATTTTATTTTTAACACAACATTCAATTAAGCGTATTTGACGATCAAACGAAACCAACTCTAAAGCGCCGTTTGAGATAACTTTTTTTATTTTATTTTTTATATTTTTACGTTATTTTAAACGATGATATTTTTTAAATTTTTTTCCTTAATAGAAACAAGATAAGTAAAAAATAAAAGAGCAAAATAAAAAAAAAGTTCATGTAAGACAAAAAAAGCCACTTTAAAGGTTTTTTTAAGGTTTCTTTTTTGTCTTTAATGAACAACTTTAGCCAAATGGCTATACTTTTAAATTTGTTTTATCATAAAGAATTGAAAAAGTAAAAAATATAGACCCAAAATAATAATAAAAAGTGAAAAAATATGAAAAAAACTAAACCATAACAAAAGTCACAAACAAAATTGTTCGAAACAGTGTGTAAGGCTATATTTGATGGTTGGAATCTTAACTCATGTTTAGGATATCTAAGAAACGTAGTTTTTAATTGGTTTAGCTTTTTTGTACAAAAAAAAGTAAAAAAAGTCTAAATTAATAATTTTAAAAAAAATGTAATTTGTTCATCTAGCTATTTATCCAATAAAATTAAATTTTTTATTTTTTTATTTTTTTTGTAAAACTTATAAGATAAATAATTCGAATAATTATTTTAGACCACCTTGGTGCCCTCAAAATAGTCTTCGGTAGAGATGATCTTGCATAGAGTTAAAAAATGTGAGTTTTTGACTGTTGTTTCTTTATTACTTTAAACAAAAAGGGTCAAAATTGAGTTTAAAAAAATTAGTGCCTCCCTAAATTTAAATTAGTGACTCCACCACTTGTACAGGTTGTTAGTGAATTCATACAAGGCCAATGGCTTGTTCGTTTCTTCTACGGTTACATGTTCAAAATTTCATAGGTATCTCAGTTCTTGTAAGGCTTGTTCATATGAGTTTTGGTTCGTTCGACTTTAATTGAGTTTACCCGTTAGTAGATGGTGAGTTTGGTATCGTAGAATTAAGTTTCTCAAAATACTCTAAAATATAAAAATAAAAATAAAAAAAGTAATAAAACATACGAACATATTTGATTTTTTCGTTATTCGGCGGCTTGCGTTTGCGCAGAGGAGAAAGACGTGAAGACGGTTCTCTGCTTCATTGAGAAGACTGAAATGATGCAACTGCATGAAATATAGAAGATCTGTTCAGACATAAATGCAGCCATTAAATTGCTCTCTTGAAGTGTTGTTCTTCGGAGATTTTAAATAAAACTGACTTCCTGCATGAATGGTGGTGGATATTAATTGTACCTTAGCTATGGTATAGAAATAATATAGAAAAACTTGTATTTATAGATGTATCAAATAAAATAACGTGACACTTAAAAACTCGTTTTATTAGTTGCTTGGGTAATTTTTTAAATACTTTTATCCTCTTAATTGATACAAAAGTTTACAAATTTATTCTTATTTTATAGAGAGATTCAAATTTCAATTTAAGGATCAGACTTTACTAAGAAACTGTATTACTCATTCTTACTTTATCATAATAAATGTGCAGGGCTTCATGTCCCTGTCCTAAACTTTTGGTCTTAGGCTCTGTCTGGGATAGATTTAACCAAGAAACTGTATTACTATATTTACTCATTCTATTAACTGACTGATGGTTACTGAAGCTTCACTTTTAAAACAAAACTCGAAGTGAATTCATGTTTGATAAATAAGTTGAGAAACCTCTTGAGTTTATGAAATTAGTTTTCATACCATTTTGAAACGAGAGATTACTACATACTTATAAATTTTACTTAAAATAAATGGTTTAAATTTAAATAGAGTGTGGCTCAGTTCATACAACGCACACTTAAATTTAAGCCATTTTTAAATTATAAATTTAATTTATGGGTACTTAACATTTTTGTGCAAAGCAACTAGCTAGTCTTTTACAGCTCGGGTGAGCTAACAACCTACCATGTATATTCGGCTATCCATTAATTTCTTATTATTGAATTTGAAAAATACTATGTGAATAAATGCAAAATATACAATAAAATACACTCTCTTCTTTTTCTTTTTTTTCATATGGAGTGAGTATCACATTTTTGTATAGTCCAACTTAAGTGTGAGGGGGTGCTCGATTCTATGTACAGATCTATCTATATGCACATATAAGAACTATATGGAATCTAGATAGAGGGTTGATGTAAGCAGAGATTTAACGGTCATAATTAAGATGTTGAGAGAGACTAAAATTGGATACAAAGTAAAAGCATGAAGGTTGTAAATGTAATTTACCCAACTTCTTTCTACCGTGGAGAAATCTAAACAAAAATAGCTTCGACATGCACATACATTTGTAAAAGGATGGCAATGGAATGAGACACCGGCGGGAATGTGATCTCTCATTTTCGCTCTATATGTTATAAAAATGAAGAACAGAGAGGAGAATATAAAAAAAATACCGGAGACAGAATAAAATTAGGGTCATAACATGTGATATTTTTTAACTTTAAAAAGAAACAATATTTATAAAAATGAGATAATATATTTTATAAGAAAAATAATATTTAAAATATAAAAAATAAGAAACATAAGTGAAGAATAAAAAGTAAGCACACCGCTTTTGGATTTTAATCCAATTATATTGCTAAAAATTAAATATCGAACATATATATATATATATATATATATATATATGAAGGTGATTGGATAATGGCCTTAGACCCAACTCAAAAATAAAGAAACACTTGGACTAAATAATGAGGCCGGCCCATAGTTAATTTGGGTCTCTCAAGGACGGCCAGTCCTCGACGAGTTTCGGCCATTCAAAAAGGGGCAACCCACGGTATAACCAGTTTAATTTAATAAACCTTGGATTAAAAGATAATTCAAGAAGACCTTATTCCCATTACGATAGTTCAGGAGATAGATGAATAGTTTCCTAAGACAAATAGAATTGTCTAAAGATGAGCCAAAATCTTTGATAAATTAGATATATGGAATAAGAGGCAGAGTCATATGAGGACTCAACCACTCTAATTTCATTCTCTATATAAATGGACGCTCTATATACTCTCATGTACACAATTTTAACTCAATTCTTGATTAGAAGCCTTTTATACGGAGATCTAACTTAAATGTTGAAGTGTTTTCCAGTCAAATCAGACCGACGAATGCTAACGGTGTTCTTCATCTTACAAGAGTTCAGCATACAATCACTAGTAAATTTGGCAATTAGAAGTTCGGTCCATAACTCTGTTTGAGATTATCAAAATTGAACCAATCAAGATTGGTTCTGATTGTGCTGACAATTTATAACACGCACGATATATATATATATATATTATTTTCTTACTATAAATGGGAGCAAGGTAAAAAAATAGAATAAAAAAAATGAATACCGTTCTGCTCTCATTTTTCTCTCGCCGGAAAAACAACTGGTATAAAATCAACAGAGTATGCGGAGGTGGAATGAAAATATTATTATTGTTTTATTGAGTAAATTTATTAATATAAATATTTATATATAGTATGTAAAAATATTTTAATATACCTAATGAATGTACTGAGCAAGTGTGTGCGCCTTCCCAACCTCTCCATAAATCCTGCAGGCATTGACTGGTAAGTTGGTCACTACTCAAAGGCCCATCCAGTCAAAAAATCCCTGTCGAAGAAAACGACGCCGTTCAAGAAATGGAACTGCCCATAACACGACGTTGTACCCAACTTGCCGCAGTACACAAACCACAAGCATTTGACTCCATTCCAATTATTTTTCTCCGTTTTAGAACTAATAATTTTTAAAAAACAAATATATATTTATTTATTCTAATGTATTGAAAATAGTTAAATTCTATAAAAGTTTTGAATTAATTTTCTAAAAAATAAATTTAACCATCTTTAATACATTGAAATAAAAGGAATATATTTTCGAAACACACCTTGCCTTTGTTTTTAATACATTAAAAATGTTTATTGCATCTTTAGACGATGGTGTTTTAATTTTTTTTACATAATTTAACAATATTCAATACATTCGAAACAAATAAACAAAAAATTTCTAAAACAAAGAATCTCTCTTCTCAAGCACCCTACCAAGCAAAGGCTTCACAAATCATATTTTTGATGACATTTGTCCAAGCCCATCATAATTGACCATAACGCCTGCATTTGAACACTTTATTACTGCATTTGGGCCCAAATCATTGTGCTGGGCCTCAGAATTTGTTGCCTCTGATAGAGAGTGAGAGAGAGAAAGAGAAGTTGCTAGATATTAGACTGGTAAAATAAAACTTTAATGTTCACTTACTGGCCTATGCTTTATATGGATTAATTGTTTCAAAAAAAAAAAAAGGATTTGATAGATACAGAGGAGGACGGAAAAATAGTGCCACACAAAATTACATTTTTCTCCTCTACTTTTAATCTCCACCTTCACTTATCTCCTTTTCCCATTTTCACTTTTGCATTTAAAAATGCAGCTGCAACAAAATGCAATGCAGCTGCAGCAGAAAAAGGAGAAAAAAAAAACTGTACTTCCCTAAACAAAACAACTGGAGCTATTATAATCTCTGTGGTTCCTCATCTTCTACTACCGTCTGTTGAGAATTCTGATTACTAAAAGCTAGCTGGTGCCTTCCTTTTCATGCTAAAAGCATGAAACCTCTCTCTCTCTCTCTCTCTCTCTCTCTCTCTCTCTCTCTCTCTCTCATGATTCAACCAAACTGATTGGACTTGGGTGTGAAGGGAGGAAAAAAAGGAAAGAAAAATCACATTTCATGACTGGAAATTGTCTTGAGATGGGTGGTTGTCTAGTTTTCTCCTCTTTGTGTCTGGACTAGTGTGTGAAGAATTTGCACATGACCCAACAGTTAAATCATCACTTTTATAGCTCAAGCAAGCAGCAGCATCCAACACCCCAATTGGGCTTTGGGGAAGTGATGGAACTACTGAGGCACCACCACCACCACCACCACCCACCTCAGTATCAGTAGCCCCAATACTAATCAATCTCAAATCTTGCATCAGTTCAAGACACTTCAACACTCTTCCCTGCAAAAATTCCACAAAAACAAAAAGACATGAATTTGCCAACTGGGTAAAATGATTAAAGAACTTTTTTTTTTTGGAGCAAAGGCAAATTTGTCTTGGCTAGGGGTTTTTTTCTCATTTTCTGTGGGCACCACATACTTTTTACCTTTTCTACATTTAGCAAACAAGAAGGCACTACTGCCTTATCAATGTCTACTGTTTGCATTTCTCCTGAAACAGATAATGCCACTGCCGCAGCAATTTCAGAAGGCCTGAATTCCAAGAAGTCAATGCCTGCATTCAAATCCCCACCAAGCACTGGATCAAAACACTCAAAGAGTTCAATACCAAAACAGTCGTAAAATCATTACCGGCTCAGCTTCTCTTTAGTTCGGACCGTTGAGTTGAACCAATGTTGGGTCCAGAACAGATTCATTCCAATTATTTTATTTTATTGTTCTAAATGTGTAAATCATCCATGCAAAAAAAATAAATTAAATTGATCAAATATCGTTAACTATCTCAAAAAATCATAATTGTGTTAAAATAATGAATGGTGAAGTCTAGATACCGTTCAATTTTTTTAGCAAAAGGCACTTAACGATATTCGATCGATCTAATTTTTTCTATGGATGATCTACACTGAGAATAATAAAAAGAAATCAATGTGGGTTTATTTTGGGCCCAAAATTGACCTAAAGGACTGATCCAGTTCATTATTGGACGGGAGAGAAGCATCCCTCTAATATTAAACAGATAACACGCACTGAGTGAAGAAAGACCTTTGATTGTTCTTAATATGAGTTGAACTGATCTACAAATCAGAGAACTTGGTGGAAATAGATGACCATCACTGATCTTTCTGAGGAAGTAGTCTATGAAAGAACAAGGAGTGCAAGCTTGCATCTTCCAGTTCAAAGTGCTCAACACCAAAAGCTCCATTCTTTGAATGGTTTTACCTTCAAACACAAACTTGGGTTCACCCACCTGACCCCACACACCCACATTTCCAAGGATAATAATCAGATTGAGAAGCAGCAAATTTCCCAATAAATCCAACAAAATATCAAAAAACTAGTATATAATAACATAACACAACATCAATTTTGGTGGTTTTTTTCCCAATTTGTTTTACTTTACCTGCAAATCTACAGTCAGAGGTACTGTAGTCTCCTCCATTTTGGTTGCCAGTGATAAACAGGCTACAGCTAACAATTGAACTGTCCAAGTTTTATCTCTCTAAAGAAGAGGCAAAAGAAAAAGGAAAAGAAAAAAAGTGGCAGTGGAGAATAAAGATACAACCAGCATTTAAACACAGCATAACAATTTGTAACGATAGAAAAAAATACTCAAAAGCTCATGTTTTTAACTTACTGGCAGTTCATAAACTGATAGGAATCGATCCAAGTAATTCATAGACAGGCAAATACTCAATGCTCCAAAACTGTAATGGGAATGAGCCTGTTTGAACACAAAACACAAAACCCATCTCAGGAATTCACCAATAAAAACTAGGAAACGAAAAAGAAAAAATTTACCGGAGAAAAGAAAAAGAAGTGTAAAATAAAGGATAAAAACCCATAAAGCCAATGTGGTGATTCAGAACCAATCAAGGGATGGGCATAAAATAGCATAAACTCATCAACATTGTTAGTTTTTAAATTGAAAATCCTAGAAACCGAGGAAAGAAAGACATATTGAGACATCAACTAGAACTTGTTGAGAAAATCAAAGTTACCCAGTGAGAAATGTGATGAAAATGAGTTGAAACAGACATCAACTAGAACTGGTTGAGAAAATCAAAGTTACCCAGTGAGAAATGCGATGAAAATGAGTTGAAACAGAGAATAATGTTGATCAAAATGGACTGAGATCTAAGAACCATTCGTTAGATCATAATATAATATCAAAAAAATTTGTTAAAAAATCAATGCAATCAAATAAACGCAAAACCCCAATCGCCTAAAAAGTCAGAAAAATGATAAACCCATTTTGAGAAAACTAATCAACAGACCTTCAAAATCCAATCGAAAGCCTCTTTTCTCACACCCAAATCCAGGCCACCACTTCTCAATCTCTTGAGATAATCATCTCTGGGCAAGTGTTGTCTCTCCCTCTCAACCATCCAACAAAAGCTCTCTTCACTTAGAAAAGGCAAACCAATCAACGGCTCTGATCTGTCACTCGCAAAACCCAGATTTTGATTATTATTGGTTTGATGTGTTTGGTCATCTCTGGTCACGGAATCGAGATCATCAAAGCACAAGTTGTTGGTTTCCGTGCAGAGAAGGTTTGAGGCTGCACAGTCAAAACTGGCATCACCCATTGCATCAAAACCTCAATGTTCTCCTAGATCCTATTTAATCCATCAAAATGAAACTCGCGAAAACTAAACATTCTCCTAGATTTTTGATTGTATTGAATGGAATTTTAGTTTTTTCATAAACCACAAAGAGAGAGAGAGAGAGAGAGAGAGAGAGAGGGGAGGAGGAGGAGGAGGGTGTTCTGGACAGAGGCCAGAGGGGGCGAGACCCGCAAAGAAGAGACCTTTCCTTTATGTAGGAAAGGAACGACTGATTTCAAGGGCAAGGCTGTGGATTCGTTAGATGCATAAAAAGGTAAAGAGGAGAAAAGCCCTCAAAATGTTTATATTATGTAATAGCTTGCGGTAACTTTGCTTTAATTAATGTTTTTATTTTAATTTATTTTCAGATAAATAAGTTGTCTAATTTCTCCCTCTAATAATATAATAATTAGTTTTTTTTCTTAAGTTTCTTTTAGGGAGGCGACGCACTTTCCTCCCAGACTATCCATTCTACTTTTTTTTCCTTTTTTTTTCTAATTTCTTATTTATTTAGTGTTTTGTCTTTTTCCGCTATTTTATTTTTTCAGTTTCAATTTTTATTCTTAGTAGTTTTTTTTATCTTTTATATGTGCTTCGCCTTTTTTCTTTTTTGTGATTGAGCGACTACCGGCAACGAAGCCGTTTTGTTTGTAACAAACTTTTGCTTTTCAATGAAGAAGTCGTGTGCTTTAACGCAAAAGTAAAAACGTTACTCCATCATAATTTTTTAAAATTTGGTTTTAAATTTGTTCGCAGACCATAGTCTAGCGCTATTTATCAAGTTTTATCACACTCGAGCAACCATGTTCAATCAAAAAATATCAATATTGTAAAGCATGGGTGGAGAAATGGTTCTTTTTAGTAGGAAGATTGTGGAGCAGTAATATGTAATTTTTTTTTTATTTTTTTATTTTATGTAATGTTGGATCTTTCTCTCATAAGAATTTATGTTCCTGTATGTGAAGGTTTAATGCCATTTCTTTGTAAATGTTGTTTTTTCCTTTTTTGTGAGAGTTCTTTGCTTCTTTTTGGAGTTATTTTATTTTCGTTGATGTACTATTTTATTTAATTTACTGTTAGTCAGAAGTATATTTAGACCTAGTGTCTTTTTTATGATAAAAAAAGTAAAATAAATAAAAAATTTGTAACACTCCGAATTTCGGGAGCATCTAGAGTAATAATTAACTAATAGGACTGCGAAAATTAAATAACGATAATACACATGCGTGCCCAAAAAGTAGATATTATATAGTTATATAGTACAGACCCAACTAAAAACTTTTCTCGAAATACATCAAACAATACAAGAAATAGGTAGATAACCACAAAATAGGTATTACGTGGCCGAGGAAGGCCGGGATGAAAGCGTGAAACTCTTAATCAAGACTCTATATCTGCGTCTACGTGCTCGTCGATAAGCTCTTCTAGCTCTTCGAAACCTGGCATGGGATACCAGATAAACTCATACCAACATACAAATATTTCCTATGTAACAGGTCAAAACATGACAGATAAAATAGCAGGTTAATCATGACAGTGATTATAATGAGAAATGATGCGATCAATTTAATTTTTTAATTCAATTTAAACTTAAGTTATTCTTGGTTCTCCCGCCTTGGAAAAAACGTTCTAAGACCCCATGATCCCAATTAGGCTGACCAAGTATACCGACCGACAGAAAACATTCTTTCAGCCGTGGGATGACTACGTAGCGAACTAAGTGTCCAGCCGAGTCATCACTGACGGCAAGGTGTCAGAGACAGTCTGGCCCTCGAATCTCAGGTCATGGTCCAGCGCGGGATCGCGAAATATAACTCCGATTATTACGCCACCCGAACCGTCTTCACCAAAAATATATCATAAACAATATGGTACATTCAGCACTTGGGAAAAAATCATCCCAAAACAAATCATGCATATAGCTAATATCACAATATTTTCAAGTATCCAAATTTTTAAGAATTTCAATTCCATCAACCACAGTACCAACCCTAAGGTTTAATTTGCATTCTTTTCTTAAAATAAAATGATGAACCCCGTAAAATTCATCCAATGATGATGTGGTATGATACAATATGTAAAAATTATGATTTTTAAACTTACATGAGAATTTATGCATGGATATGATTAATTAGCATATCAGACAAAAAGATGCACAAATTAATCACCTCAAAATATTTAGGTTAAAATACAATGTGCATGGATTAACGATTTAATCAAATTTACATATAAATAATTCAATCACTAAAATTATGTAAATATATCAAAGCAATATTACACATTCTAATTATTCAATCATGCATAACACAACATAGGTAAACGCCAAGCAATAACATTAAAACAAAATCACATTTAATCATATTCAGAATTTTTAGATTTTTGCTATTGGTTTTAGAGTTTTTAAAATACTTAGACTCATAATTAAAACCTGAGATTTCGTAGGAACCCTATTTTGGATGTTTTGAACACTTTTTATGTTTTACACTTTTTCAAATTTTGCCTCTAAGACCTCGGTTTTAGCAAAACAATTTTCTATGACAGTGTAGAGAAAAACTTCCTGAACGGTGGCGTGAAAAATCAGTGGTTTAAAAACTAGAAATGAGGACTTAGACTTAACAGTATCCAGATTTTATACACTTTGGGAGAATCATTGCCATTTTCTCTATACACATGAAAACGGATTGATTCCAGTGGGGTTAGAAAGATAAGACGTTTATCTATCCAACCACATAAAAATCATACCGAAAGCTTGCTTCTACAGTAAATGGCATGAATTCAAAGTAGTCTGTCTAAACAGCTATTTTAATCCAATTTACTTCTCTATTTTTAGAAAAATTAGAAAAACGATTTGGACCTCAAGAAAATTCGTGCATGCAAATAATAGATACAGGAAACTACCGTAAAAATTTTAGAAACTTTTGATGAGTCTAAATCACTCAAAAAGATAGGAAAAAAATTAGATTTTTGACAAAAACCTTCTCTGAACAGATTTTAGTATGAAGAAAACATGAGTTTAAGTATGGATCTTAGGCTTTGGTGAGATTATGAGATGAGAGAAGACTTGTAAATAAAAAATAAATGTACAAAGATGTTGTTTCTACCTTTGTATAGCTTGATGAATGATGGATATAGATGCACCTTAAAGAAGAATACTAGAACCTCCAAGAACACTAGGTTTGGTGTTCACTTTCTCTCTCTATCACACTTATACAATACTTAGAGAATATTTTCCCAACAAAAATCTAGTGGAAGAGTACTAAAGCAGAAAATGAAGGGTTATTTGTGGTATTTTAAAATAATTTTTGTAGCATAAAGTGGTTAATAATGGTGTGTAAGGCCTAGGTAGAGCTATAACCACTAAAACACAATGCATGTATGAAACACACAATAAAATAATGGGTTGAGTGTGGGAGTTTGTGTATTTTGGCTCAAAAATTCAAATTTTATTATATTATATTGCTACATTGTATATTTGGTGACATATATATACTACATTGTCCAATAATAAAATTTAAAAATTAATTTAATATATATTTTTAATAATGAATATTAAAGATTTGATATAATAATTTTAGGTGTTGTACTTTTTTTTTTTACATCTTAGTTTAATTATGGCATTATTTAATTGTGGTGGTTGGGCTACATTTTAATTTTTGTACAATTTCGTGACTTGATGTATATTTTTTAATTACTTTTATACCATTTTAAATTTAATCTGATGAATTTAGATTTTAAAACTTAATTTCATAATTTAATATTATTTTATCATTATTTAATTATATATATGTTGTTTTAAGTCTCTTTATATTAATATACA
>JAOTRH010032893.1:0-20891 GCA_034768845.1 Heliamphora exappendiculata
TATACTTCCTCGTGATCCCTCACGTAGCCCATTATACGCACGGATATTTTCTTATCAGTTTCGGTAATTATTTAATTTAATTTGAATGTTGGTTTTTCCGCCGAAAACATTCGGGGATTAAATTAAATAATGGAGGGTGGTATTGGAATTTAGCACACCTAGGGATCACTCCCTAGGTGGCCGACCCTAACTAAAGGGGTGGAGATTTGGTTTTGATTTAGATATATATCTCTTGCTATTTTTTAGGAAGGGAAGATATATACCATACATATCTTATGTATGTATGGGAATAAATATATATATAAAAGGCTAAAACCATAGGTGAATCCCAAGCCCTAGCCGCCGCTCCTTCTCTCTCCCATTGTGTATTTTTTTTGCTTTGAGAGAAAGGTGTGAGATAGAAACCAAGAAGGAGAAAAACACGAAGATCCAGACCGGTGCCCACTCGTCGGGATCGTCGTGTGCGTCGGGATATACATGAGAAGATCATTGGGTTGTCTCAGATCGTTGTTCTGCATCAAAGAAACTTGTAAAAGTTTCTTGAAAGTATATTTAATCTGAATATATCCATTCATTGTTATGGTTTTTCATGAAAAACGCATGCGCCATTTTTTACAGTCACGGCACCGGTTCTTATTTTTTCTTCCGCGTTCCAACAGAACTATCTTACGCATGACTTGGAGTTTGCACCAGTGGTCTTCGCTTTGAAGACATGGCGTCACTATTTGTATGGTGAAAATTTCGAGGTTTTCTCCGATCACAAGAGCTTAAAATACTTGTTTTCGTAGAAGGACCTGAACTTGCACGAGCGACGGTGGATGAAGTTATTAGAGGATTACGACTTTGATTTGCAGTATCATCCTGGGAAGGCCAACGTGGTGGATGACGCTCTTAGTAGGAGGTCTCACGGGTCGTTAGCTTCTGTGGCTATACGTGAGTGGACATGCTTGCAGATGTTGGGGAGTTTGATCTTTGCCTCAGAGAGACCGCGGTGGGTGCCACCTTATTTTCTGTTGTTACTCGACCAGCGTTGATAGCACGTGTGCTAGAGGTCCAGTAGGTGGACCAGGAGGCTTAGATGATACGAGACCGCGTTGCTAGTGGCAAGGATACAGCAGGATGGATTGTGGGTTCTGATCAGAGTCTGAGGTTGGCTGGCAGGTTGTTTGTGCCAGAGTCATGCCGAGCTGATCTATTACGTGAGTGTCATCACTCTCGTCTTGCCGTGCATCATGGAGGTACGAAGATGTACCATGACTTACGCCGTTTGTTCTATTGGACAGGGACGAAGAGAGACATAATCCAGTTTGTTTCCCGATGCCTCACTTGTCAGTAGGTAAAGGCAGAACACCAGAGACCGGCATGATTGCTGCAGTCGTTGCATATATTAGCATGGAAGTGAGAGCACGTCACGATGGACTTTGTGTCTGAACTTCCTCGGTCACCTAGGGGACACAACGCCGTGTGGGTTGTGGTTGATAGCTTGACAAAGTCTGCACACTTTCTCCCCATCCGAGTAAGGGATTCGGTAGAACGATTGAGTAGCTTGTACATTAGGGAGGTAGTCAGATTGCACGGAGTGCCAGTGTCTATTATTTCAGACTGAGGCCCGCGCTTTACATCGCGCTTTTGGTAGAGTCTGCAGGAGGCCTTGGGGACGAGCTTGACGTTCAGTACTGCTTTTCACCCCTAGATGGATGGCCAGTGAGAGAGGATTATATAGATTTTGGAGGATATGTTGAGGTCTTGTGTCCTTGATTTCAGAGGTTCGTGGGAGGATCATCTACCATTGGCAGAGTTTGCATACAACAATAGCTATCAGTCCAGTATTGGGATGGCACTGTATGAGGCTTTGTATGGTAGACCGAGCAGATCACCCGTGTGTGGACAAATGTGTGAGAGACCATAGTCTTGGGACCCGATATGGTGCAAGAGACGACAGAGAAGGTTGCTGTCATTTGCCAGCGCCTACTGGCAGCGCAGTGCCCCAGAAGAGTTATGCAGATCAGAGGAGGCGACCTTTGGAGTTTACAGTG
This sequence comes from Heliamphora exappendiculata, assembly GCA_034768845.1. NCBI lineage: Eukaryota > Viridiplantae > Streptophyta > Magnoliopsida > Ericales > Sarraceniaceae > Heliamphora > Heliamphora exappendiculata. Next base: position 2,037 of record JAOTRH010032893.1, read on the forward strand.
GGAGACCATGTGTTTCTAAATGTCTTGCCACGTTGAGGTTTGATGAGGTTTGGTCGTAGCGGGAAGATATCACTACGCTTCATTGGACCATTTGAGATCCCATACATGGTTGGAGAGGTTGCTTACCGTTTGGCGTTACCACCTCAGTTAGCATCTGTGCATAATGTGTTTCACATTTCTATGCTACGAAGGTACGAGCCTGATCCTTCTCATGTGTTAGATTGGGCTGAGCTACAGATTGATGCGGATGCCACTTATGAGGAGCGTCCAGTGAGGATTCTTGATACGAAGGAGCAGGTGTTGCAGGGGAGAACGATCGCTTATGTTAAGGTCTTATGGCATCATCATGGAGCTGAGGAAGCTATATGGGAGCTGGAGTCTGGGATGCATGCTAGATACCCAAACCTTTTTACTCAGGGACCTTATTGCGAATTTTGGGGGGAAAATTCCTTAAGGGGGGAGAGTGGTGAGACCATAACCCTTACCTTTTGAGTTGTTTATATACGTGATGCTTTTATTCCAGTATATGAACAGCATCGATGCATGGTTTATGCTTTAAAGTTATAGAAAAGCATGTGTAGATGTGTTACACGCTTTTCGGGGTTTGATAGGAGCTCTTTTGGCTTGTGTTTGGACCAAAAATAATGTTTTCTTCACAAAATCAAGACCAAAACGAAAACAAAAATTCTAGTAGCCTTTTTGTGAGGTTCGATCGACCGAACAGGTTTTTAGGAGTTCGGTCAACTGAACTCCTTAGTTCGATCGACTAAACTAGAGGTGGTTCACGCTTTTCGAGGGGCTTCAGTCGATTGAACAGGTCTTTTGTGTGCCTATAAGTGTTCCAGGGGCTGGACGTTTGGGAAAAAGCTTTTTCTTTCCAATCTCTCTGCCTTCTCTCTAGATTTGAGGGCTCGGGGCTTGATTTCTTGTGGTTTCCCTTGCGGATCCTTGCTATCAGGGTCGAGGGCTTCGCATCCAATCGGTCGAATTCTCGTTTTGACGTCGTTTAGTTTTGAGACGTCGAGTTCTTGACCCTCCAAGGTAGGATTCTAGACCTACTACTGTTATGAGGGTGTTATATGCAGTTATACTTGCTTTTACCGGGTAAAAATACATAAAATGTTGTTTACATGTCTTAAACTATGGTTTTTGGATAAAAGTGGGATTTTACGCCTTCTTCTCGGTTGTAAGCATGTTTCGGGTACGTGGTATCCGTGGTTTTCAAAAGATGTTTGAAAATGAGGTATTTTGTGAAAACAGTGAAAAACGTGATTTTTGAGGTATGGAGCTAACCCGCTGGGTTGAGCCTCACCTTTTAAATGTTTTGTTAGAAATGGTTTTAGATCTCCATTTTGATGGATTGGGTCTCTTTTTATACGTGTTGTATAAATCATTTTATGGATTTTCGTAGTTGAGCTACGGTGGATTTTTAAATGTTCTCCTTAGATGTACAGTGACAGTAGGTTTGGTTGAGTTGGGCTTCCATTGCTCCTCAGGGTAAGTTCAAAAACGTACACAGCGTAGGTGCTTTGTACCTTCAGGTTAGTCCCCGTAAATTGAGTGTGGGTGCTCTGGACCCTCGGGCTCAGGTCCCGTAAATTGAGTGGTTGTGTTGGGTGCTCTGTACCCTCGGGTTCTACCCGTAAATTGAGTACGTTGTCGTGACTCCGTATAGAGCTTGTCATTAATAAGCCTGTGGGTTTAGGGTAATGGAAGAGAGTCTATAGTTGTTATCTTTGCCAGTATGGCAGAGTCGTTACATAGAATTACATTTTATCTTTCTCCTCAGTTGTGTGATCTGAGTCGCGCTTACTGTTTATTTACAGCTTTCCCTTAACCATGGCATGATATCTGTCAGGATGATATACATAATTTGAAGAAAGGAAATGTGGGATTTTATGAGATAAAACCTTTTTGAGACTCATGTTAGTCTGATAGAAAACTTGTGGTTTTGGAAGGAAAACATTTTTAGCTCCCGTGGTTGAGCTCGTGTGTGTATAATTGCATACCCTGCTTTACAGTTATTTGTTTATGTTCCTATTGGGCTTTGGTTCACGGTGTGGGATTTTTTTATTGTAAAACCTTTTCAGGTGAGCACGATGAGTTGACCTAGTGCAGAGTGATGGAAGGATTGCTGTAATTTTCCTTTTAAGACATGTACTTACACATGTGACGCCTGTTGAGGCTAGTTTTGTATGCCTTGAGGGGATACTATTATTCATGTATGAGATTGCATGATTTACAGTTTTATGAGAATTGAACTGTGGGGATCTTTTAGCCAAATGTTGTATATTTTTATTATCACTTGTGAAATCTATTTTCTTAAATGGGAGTTTTGGTGGGCTTTCGCGTGACCCGGATGTTTGGGGCGTGACATGTCCAGTGTGCCAGTAAACATGAAATCGCATTAAAAACATGTTATTTTACGTTTTATAGAGGACATCAAACACATTGTTTTTCATGAAAAGAATATATATATATATATATATATATATGTATATATATATGTGTGTGTGTGTGTGTGTGTGTGTGTGTGCAAACATGCTTCCATGTGTATTATTTATACACTATTTAAAACCATTGAAAACACATACTTGACATGGATTTATTGCTTGTAAAATAACCAAAGAAAACTGATAACTGAAAACCTTAGTCGTAATGGCCCTCGGGAGAGAGAAAATGGGAGTTTAGAAGCATTATGATTTTCTAAGGTTACCTAGTATAGTAGACCATCTCAAATGTCCTCTCAGGTATGGTAGGCTAAGATCGCCTAGTCGTTCGCGCTCCAAGGGCCTTCCCAATTTAAGCAATGCTGCAAACTCGGTCCGAGAGTATGTAATATTGAGAGTGTGGATATCGAGAATATTGGGTGGGGAATGAATTCGACCGAGTATTGGTGTCACTAGAATGTTAACTGTTTTCAGTGAAAACGATGCTTATTTATAGGCGTTTAAGGCAACACTGAGATCTTTTGGGATGCTAACAGTTATCTAAAAAGGTGCAAAGGACGTGACCGTGTACTTAAACATCGCGCTCGTGAACTAAATGTACGAACCCAAACGGCTATGACCTCTAAAGGTTGCGGCCTGTTATATGATCATAAAAAGGCCGTGGCCGTGAAGAATGAAATGTTAGGGTTATATATTGAAAACCATGAATTTATTTGGTTTTAGTATTTAAGTTTATATTAATAAAATTAATTTTTTAGTTTATGAGAATCTAAATGAGCAATGTATGCAATATTGTTTTTTTAATATTATGCATGGATCTCTTTTATTCTGTACGATATTTAATCTGGTGTGTAGAGTACGGCTTACACACAGAAGACCAGATTTTAGATTATTACAGAATGAATATAAGTATTTGATCGCAGTTTAGATAAAAATGAACATACCATCGGTACGACTGTAGGATAAAATTTTAGTAGGCCTGTCTTTGTTACGAGGAACAGATAATAGCGTCGTCTATTGTTCTGACTCTCTGTGTTAGTACACTTTGTATGCATTGAACGGGATATATTAGGGTAATTAATTTTATACTGACTATATAAATTAATCTATACTCCAAGTTTATTATGAGAGTACTTATACTCTTAATTCTGAAATAATTAATTATTTGTGGATATTTAATACTTGTTGTTTTGACTCATTAGAAGATGTGATCTTATATGAGTATAAATTCTCGGTGAGTTAGATAACAGTATTAATTATATGGTAAATATTAATTATTGATCAAATTCACGTCTCGATAGTTCGAGATTGACGATACCCCCTTATGAAAGCTTATAAGTTTTGATGAGGTTAAACTCTGCAGGTACATTTTATTATCCGGCGGTCAGATAAGTTAAGCCGAAGAACTTAAAGAATTTAAAGATACCAATTAAATTAAATTATCAGTAATTAAATTTAATTAAAAAGTATTAAAAATCTTAACATGGGGAGATGAGTTAATCATTTAATAATAGGAGCTCAATGCAAGATGGTATTGAGATTATGGCTTAGAGTGTAGTTATAGTTCTTTAGTGCTGTGAACTGTAATTTAGTAATTTATCAAAATTATAGAAACCGCTGAGAGGTTTACTTAATTGCGAAAACTGCTGGATATGTACTTTGTTATAATTACTCACTCCACCGGTCCCTGCTGTAGCCCTATAAATATGCAGGTAGGTTGAACCAAATTTATAACTCGTCTTCAAGACTAAAGTTGACCATGTTCTGTCAGTACGAGTTCTCGAAGGATCGTAACCCACATTACGTTTGGAAATTGTATAAGGGAATACAATAAAAGGTCTCACAAGAGCTTCAACTCCGAATCAAAAATTCATAATTGGAGAATCGACCAAAAAGATATTCTACTAAATTAACTGTTGTGGCAAGAATTTTATTTTGATCGTTCAAGATCAAAAAACTTTATTTGGAGCCCATTTTGGTGATTGCATGTCTAGTTATTTTTATCAAAAAATTATTTATAAAAATAATGATCTTGGTAATTTGCCTCCAACCTATAATTCACAGCCTATGTTACGATCACAAAAAGGTCACAGCCGTGAGCACAAGGACACAGCTTAGGGCAGGATCATAGAAAGGTGGTGGCCATGATGATGAAGAAGACTGCGGCCTAAGGGTTTTTGAGGAAATTGGTGATTTCTTGGGTTTTGAGTTGAATTCTTGGCATTTCAATTTCTTGGGAGCATTCTTGAGCGTAATTCCATATTTTCATCATTGGGAAGCATTCGAGATAGGTGCCTAAAATTCAACTGGGTCAAATTAGGGTGTCTACAGGAGGTCAGCAAAGATAGGGACCGACCTGGCATCCACGTCATCATGAAACTCTGAGATTACCAAAAAACCATGGGCTATAGGCCTGAAGCCCGAGCACAATGTCCTTTCAAGCATCCAAGATAGCAATCCTATAACCTCAGCACCAGTAGCCGACCTACACGAACATCGAGGGACTGTTAGCCAAGCTCATAGTCTGTACATCTAGATCTGGTACATAGCTATCATGCAAGAGTTGTTGACCAGGACTAAGAGGCTGTGTGCTGGGGGTGGTTGGCCTAATCCCGTACAGGCCAAAAAGTAAAAAAAGAGATTCTGACAAAGCAAGGGGAACACTCAATCCCAAACATTAATGAAGATCCAGCTTTATGTGGCTAGATGGGTTAAAAAAAGACAACCCAGTCCACGTAGGGTTGGGTCAAAACTCCTCTATAAAAGGAGAGATATCAATAGTTCAGGTACACATTACACATCTTTTGAACAAAAACTCTACCCATTTGCTCACTCACACTAAAAAAGCTTAAACTAATCCAATCATCGGAGGACCCTCCGATTGAGCAACTGGTGGGGTGTCTTTAACCCATTCTTATATAAGTATACGTGGATGTCTTTCACCCACTCAACGACTAACGAGGACTGGACCGTGGATCCCCATCTTAACCCTCTACAATTTGGTGTCGTCTATGGGAAAATCGTACGAAAGAATGCCTTCATGGCCATGAATTGTGAAAACCACTCCTTCAAGAACTAACAAAGAGAGCATTATAGGCAGCATGGTGAAGCTTCCCATGTGAGGCCATTATGCATAAAGCCATCTTAGTGGGAGGCATCGTGTTTATTATAAAATATGTGTTGGTGAATCAAGAGTAAACCAGAATGAAGTGACCTCCAGCGAGAGCTCATATCGAGTTACACAATTTGAAAGGGATTGCCCATCTCGCTACTCTTTGCAGTGGGTAATGGAGCAGTACTAAGACGAGTTAGACAGGCGTGATCAGCAACTAGCTAGATTGCACAAGGATCTGCGTGAGACCAGAGACTTCTTAGACCAAACGCATATGTAATAGCCCCAGCCAGACCCTCTAGAGGTCAACAGAAGTCAAAGGGCCAGGACCGACCCCCATGGTATTGGTAGAACCCGATCAATCTTAGTTTTGAAAGACAACAACTGAAATTGGTTGAGCCTATCTACATATTTATAGGCTATAGCAAGAACCTGTGAAATAATTATGACATAGACTCCTAGTGTGACTCATATGCCTTTCTAGCGGTTTCTACAAATATGCAAATCTCTTAGGCGTTTCTGCAATTATGAAAACCTTGTAGCAGTTTCTGTAATTTTCATAAATTGCTAAATTACAGTTTATATCACTAAAGAACTGTAACTGCATTTTTAACCATAATTCTATGACCAATTGCATTGAACTCCTATTATTAAATGCTTAACTCATCTCCCCCGCGTTAAGATTTCCAATACCAACCAATTAAATTTAACCACTGACAATTTAATTTAATTGGCTTCTTAAAATTCTTTAAGCCCTTCTACTTAACTTATTTGCCAGTCGAATAATTAAATCCACCTGCACGTTTAACCCGGTTAACACTTATAAGCTTGCTTAAGGAGGTATTGTCCATCTCGAATAATTTGGATGTGAATTCTGTCAATAATTAATACTCACTATATAATTAATACTGCTATCCAACTCAATGGGACTATTGACTCATAAAAGATCGCACCATCTAATGAATCAAAACAACGAATATTAAATATATACAAATAATAATTATTTCAAGATTAAGAGCATAGGCACTCATAATAACCTTAGGGTGTGAATTAATTTATATAGTTAGTATAAAATTAATTACTCCAATGTAGTCGTGTTCAATATACACAAAGTGTCTAGCACAGAGAGTAGAAACAATAGACGAGCTATTATCTGTTCCCCGTAACCAAGACAGGCCTACTAAAACTCTGTACTACAGTCGTACCGATAGTTTATCTAATTCCATCTAAATTGTAAACCGTAAACTTATATTCTACAAGAACCTATATTCTGATCTTTTGTGTGCAAGCCGTACTCTACACACTAAATTAAATAATGTACAAAATAAAGAACAACCATGTATAACATTAAACAAATGATATTGCATACATTACTCATTAAGATTATCATAAAATGCGTAAATAATTTTATTAAAAATAAAATAAAATACTAAAACTAAATAAAATTCATGATTTTTAGTATACAACCCTGATAACTTTTGCATACCAAGAAGTTTGTCCAAGTTTTCCTTTCCAAGAGGAAACTTAAGTACAATTTTTGTAAGATCGTCAACATTTTTATTTAAAACTTGATTTTTATCGTTCAAAGACAAAACTTGTTTTGGTAGAAAACAATTTTCTTCTTTCAAAGTTCTAATTTCACAAGATGGGAAAATAATTAACTTTTTAGGAAGAAAATTCTTAGCACCAAAATTTTTTTTAAATTTATCATGCAAATCTTCAAATGCAACTTGAAGTTCCTCTAAAGGAAAAGGATCATTAGTTACCTCATCTTCTTCTTTGGCCATAAGGTAAAGGTTAGCAACTTCATTTTCTTCTTTTTCATCCTCAGAGTTGCTATCCTCACTCTCACCCCATGCAGCCAACATTGCTTTCTTGAACCCCTTTTCAAAATGTTTCTTGAGTTGGGAACAATTAGCCTTCATATGGCTTGGCTTCTTGCATTCAAAATAAATGATCTCATCTTTCTTGTGATCATCTTGAATCTGCTTAACTCACTGTTGAATTTGTTGGGCTCTTATTTGTGCCCATCTTTCTTGAAGAATCTCATTCCTCCTTGTTTCTTATTTCTAAAAAACCTTTTGAACTTTCTTGTAATGAGGACTAGATCTTCATTAATTTCATCACTTATGAAGTCTTTATCAGATTCTTCATCAAAAATGGAAGATTTGGAAGCTATTTTTTTCTTCTTTTTGCTATCATCTTAATCATCCATCTTGATATTCATCTCACGAGTCATGACTGAATCAAGAAGCTCCTCCAAGCTAAGTGTAGTAAGATCTTTTGCTTCTTGAATGGCAGTGACTTCAGCTTCCAAACTTTTAGACATGCATCTTAGAATTTTTCTCACCATTTCTATATTAGTCTATTAATGATATCAGAGAATTTTTCTCAACAAGGGTAGCATCTTAGTCTATTAATGATATCAGTGAATCTAGTGAACATTTCAAAAATGATTTCATCATGTTTCAATTTAAATAATTCATAATTATGAACAAGCATTCTTATTTTAGATTTCTTAACTTGGTTGGTTCCCTTATAGGTATCCTCAAGTCTATCAAAAATCTCATTGGCAGTGTTATAGGTGGAGATCCTATTAAACTCTTTTGGGTCAAGAGAACAATATAGAAGGTTCATAGTCTTAGCATTTTTTGTATCTGTCTTATATCAGTCTCAGTCGATTCATTCTCAAATTTAGGGACAGTTGCCCCTTCAACGCTCTTGGTAGGTCATTTGGGTCCATTTATAATAACCCTCCAAAGGTCATAGTCTATGGCTTGATTGTAGATTCTCATTTCAATCTTCTAATAATTGTAATTTATTCCATTGAACAAAGGGGATCTGTTGGTGAATTTTTCTTCTAATTGAATAGGTCCAATACCAGTGGTTATTATAGAAACTCTTAGACGGTTAAGTAAAAAACAAGAGATGGGTGAATTAGATTTTAAAATAATAATAATAATTTAAAAACTTTTTTCAAAACCTCTTAATTTCTCAAATAGATATAGCAATATATATGACAGTAAGAAAATTAAAGGAGATTAGGGAGAGAAATTGAACCAGACATTAAGATTTATAGTAGTTCTGTTTCTTTCAAGCCTACGTTCACTTCTCAAGACTCTTCTTGAGAATATTCACTAGAATCGAATGCTTCACAAATGCATTCAAAAGCCTTTTACAGCCGCAAGAAGATCCTATAAAATAATTTCTATTTTTTATAATCTCTCTTAAGCTTTTTTTTAGATAGGGTCACTCACTCTCTTAGAGGATCAAGGGTGACTCGCCCTCTAATACAAAAAATGTGAGAATCAAAGATTCACTAACTCGCTCTCTTTACAAATGATTAGAAATAAATGAGCAATAAAGAGAGGATCGACTAGAGGAATATTAAAGAGCAGTAAATGCTTTTTCAAGGATTTGAGCTTTTGATTTTGAGTAATAGAAAAGTGCCCACACCTTTGAAGCACTGAAAATTATCTACTAATATAGCCATTTGAAGTAAATAACCATCGGTGGGTTGGTGGAGGCACTAAATGCTCTGAAATCCTACCATTGAAACTAGCGCGAGATTTGAAATTTGTCACATGTGTCAACTCAAAACCATTGTGATGACACAAAATATCCATGGCTTAGTTTTCTAAGTGGTTGTGTCGGCTCAGTTCTTTGTTGGTGTTGACCTAATTTCTGCCTTTATCTTACCCACACAGTGGTGTCGACTCATAAATCACTTGGTATCAACCCAGTGCATTTCTTCAGATTTTTAGGTGAAACTTTGGTGTCGACTGAGAAAGTTACAGTTTGTCTCGGGACTTTTAGAGTTAACTCATTTTCATTTGGTGTCGACTTAGAAACTTTCATATAGTTTTAGTTGTTTTGATATCGATTCAAGTTTGTTTGGTGTCAACCCAAAACTTCTGTTTTCGAAGGGAACATTTGTGTCGACTCAAAAACCTTTGGTGTCGACCTTTTTGACTTGGAATTCAAAAATGACTTGTAGCTTGGTGTCGACCCATTTCTCTTTGGTGTTGACTCATTTTGTTTCTCGGAGGGTGTTTTGGTGTCGACTCTTGTGAATTTGGTGTCAACCCAAAAATTTGAAGTCTAAAACCTGAAGGATCATTTGGTATCGACTCAAAACACTTTGGTGCCGACTCAAAATGAATCCTGGTCCAATACTGAAGGTATCAACCCAAAATCATTTGTTGTTGACTCATCTGAGTTCCTAAGACATCTTAGACTAAGATATTAGGGTGTCAACTCAATATCTCAATGGTGTCGACACACTTAAGAGTTTCAAGCGTACTTTATCTTAAGGTATCAACTCAAATATCAATATGTGTGGATACAAAATGTTCTTATTCTGAACACTGAGTATCATCTCATTTGATGCAAAGAGTGAGTAAAAATGACATAAGGTGTCAACTCATTTGTCATGAAGTGTCAATACTTACCTTTTTAGAAATAAATAAATATAATCTTTTTAAAATAAATTTATTATAAAAAATTAAATTATTAAAATTATCAAAATCTAATTAAAAATCCCTTGGGCTAACACTTTGTTTAATTTGAAGGCCAAAGAAGTAATTGAGCTCATCCATCATACTCATTTCCTGCATGCACTTAACAAAGTCCTTGTAGAATTTTTCATTAATTGAGCTAAAAATGATATCATCAATATAAATTCGCACAACTTGCATATCTTTTCCCTTTGATTTTATAAAAAAAGTTGTGTCAATGTTTCCTCTTGAAAAATCATTTTCTTATTAAAAATTTGTTTAGCCTTTCATACTAAGCTCTTGGTATTTGTTTCAACCAATAGAAAGTTTTGGTGAGTTTGTAAACATAATTTAAAAAATTAGGATTTTCAAAACTTGAAGGTTGCTTTACATAAACTTATTTTGCAATAAAATCATTTAGAAAGGCATTTTTGACATCCATTTGATAAAGTTTGACGTTTTTGAAGTATACAAAAGCAAATAGCATTCTAATGGTCTCTAGCCTAGCCACTGGTGCAAAAGTTTCATTAAAATCAATGCCTTCTTCTTAATTGTAATATTGGGCTACCAATCGAGCTTTGTTTTTAAGAACCACTATATTCGCATCTATTTATTTCTAAAAATCCATTTACTTCCAATGATGGAGTGATTCTTAGGTATTAGGACTAAAGTTCAAACTTTGTTTCTTTTAAATTGATTTAGCTCTTTTTGCATAGCCAAGATCCAACAATCATCATTTTCAACTTCTTCAAAATGTTTTGGTTCATTTTAAGAAAGAAATGCCAGATTACCACAAACATTATAAAAAGACATCTAATTTTGATATCTTGAGCAGGGTCACCAATGATCAAATCTTTTGAGTGACCACAGACATACCTCCATTCTTTGGGAAGCTCCAGATTTTCTTGGTTTGAAGGTTTTGCATTCTACTGAGCTGGAATTTGCTGATCTATGTTATTTCCTTCTTGATTTGGCTTCTCTTAATCTTTGATAAAAATGTCCTCAAAATATTTTTCAATATCTGCAAGATTATCTTCACAAAAATCCTTTAAAGAGCCAATGCGAGATTCATCAAAAACAACATGACTGTACTCTTCCACAACAAGAGTTCTTTTGTTGAAAACTCTATAAGCCTTACTAGAGGTAGAATATCCTAAAAAAATACATTCATCAAATTTTGTATCAAATGTTTCCAATGAGACTTTGTTGTTGTTTAGAATAAAACATTTACATCCAAAAATCTAAAAATTGCTGATGTTGGATTTTCTTTCATTCCTTAGCTCATATGGAGTTTTCTGAAAGGATGCTCTAATCATGGCTCAGTTCACAATGTAGCATGTTGTGTTAACTGCCTCAGCCCAAAAATATCTTGGTAAGTTATTTTCACAGAGCATGGTTCTAGCTATATCTTCAAGGGTCCTATTCTTCCTTTCAACTATACCATTTTGTTGAGGAGCTTTAGGAGCCAAGAAGTTATGATCTTTACCATTCACATCACAGAAAGTTTTAAAATCTTTAATTTCAAATTCCTTACCATAATAACTTCTGATACTTGTGATTTGAAAATATTTTTTTATTTTAAATTTTTCATGACAGTTTTGAAAAAGCATTAAAGGGTTCATCCTTATAAACTAAGAGTAATATCTAAGTGTATCTAAAGAAGTCATCAACTACAACAAATTCATATCTCTTGCCACAAAGGCTAAGAGTTCTGATTGGACCGAAAAGGTCCATGTGTAGCAGTTGTAGTGGTCTAGATGTTGAAATAACATTTTTTTGATTGAAAAGAACCCCTCATTTATTTTCCATACTGATATACATCACAAATTTTATCTTTTTTAAATTTGAGTTGAGGTAAACCAACTACCAACTCTTTTCTTAAAAGTTTTGAAATTAAATTCATGTGAGTATTTCCAAGTCTTTTATGCCACAGCCAACGGTTATCACTTATTCCAGCCAAGCAATTTGTGTCATTTTTGGACAAGTCATTTAAATTAAATGTGTAAACATTTTCATGTCTATGACATTTAAATATGACCTTGTTATCAGTTTTGCTTTCTGTGATGCACTTAGAGTGATCAAAAATAACTTTATGGCCTTTGTCACAAAGTTAACTTTGGCTTAAAAGATTATACTTCAAACAATCAACAAACAAAATATTTTCAATAGAGGGAGAGAAAATTTTACCAATACTACCAATTCCAATGATTTTACCTTTGCTGTTGTTGCCAAAAATCACAAATCCTCTATCTTTGGGTGTAAAGGTTTGAAACACACCTGCAAAAGAAATCAATTTTTGATTTGGTACCCAAATTTTTTTAGGTCCACTTGAGTTAATCCAATTGAAGTGTGTTCTCTTTGGAATCCAAACATTTTTTTATAGTTTTTTGCAGAATCTTTTCTTGAGGGGCCATGTGTGGCAATGTGTCCATTTTTATAGCAGTGAAAGCATAAGACACTGGAGTTGTTAGAAGATGCTTATACAAAGATATTACTAAGCGATTTTTGTTTCTTCTTTGGTTGGTATCTTAGGCCGGCCTTATGAAATACACATTTCTGCATACATAGGAGTTTATCTATGTTTTATTTTTCTTGAGTGAACTTGTATAGAGTTTTGGTGAAGTCTTCTACTTTTTCTTTTAAAGTTTGATTTTGATTTTTTAAAGAAGTAACCTGTTTTGAAAAAATATGTTTTCCTCTTTTAAGGATTCTACTTTAGTGGAAAGATGAGAACCATCTTCTTAAGAATGGCATTCTTAGTACCTAATTTTCTTAACTCATCACGCATTTTTTCAAAGGCAATTTAAAGTTCATCAAAAGAAAAAGAGTCATCAATTACCTTACTATCTTCTTTGGCCATGAGATAGAAATCTGCAACTTCATTCTCATCATCTTCTTCATCTGAGCTGTTGTCATCACTTTTACCCCAAGCAGCTAGCATTGCCTTTTTGTAGCCCTTATTGTAGTGCTTCTTGAGCTGAGGACAATCAGCCTTCATGTGGCCACGTTTCTTGCATTTAAAGCAGATTATTTTATCTTTTTTATTACTGCTTTCTCCTTTGCGGCCTTCCTTTTTAAAGAATTTTCTTCCTCTTTGTTTCTTGTTTCTCATGAATCTTTTGAATTTCCTGGTGATGAGGGCAATGCCACCATCATCATTACTAGAGGCTTCTTTTTCTTCTTCTTCTTTTTTGGGGATGGGTGATTTGAAGGCTATTCCCTTCTTTTTCTTGTTGTCCTCTTTATCATTCATCTTCAAGTTCATCTCACAAGTCATGAGTGAACCAAGTTGCTACTCCAAGCTGAGCTTGGTGAGATCTTTTGCTTTTTGGATAGTTGTCACTTTGGGCTTCTAGTTCTTAGGCATACACTTGAGAATTTTTCTTATCATTTCTACGTTAGTGTACACTTTTCTAAGATATTTTAGTTCATTGATAATATTAATAAATCTAGTAAGCATATAAAAAATGGTTTCATGATGCTTCATCTTAACCAGTTCATAGATATGGACAAGCAAGCTAATTTTTGATTCCTTAACTTGACTGGTTCCCACGTGGGTAACTTCCAATCTATATCATATCTCTTTTGCTGTGTCACACGTAGAGATTCTATTAAATTCATTGAGGTTGAGTGAACAATAAAGTAAGTTCATTGCTTTTGCATGTTTGTATATTTTCCTGATGTCCTCCTCAGTCCACTTATCTTCAGGTTTAAAGACAATGAAGCCTTCCACTACTTTGCAAGGCCTTTTAGGGCTATTAATGATGACCCTCCTTAGGTTATAATCAACAACATGGACGTATATTCTTATTTTGGATTTCTAATAGCTATAATTTGTCTCATTGAACAAAGGAAGTCTATTTGTAGATTGTCCCCATAGTGTACAAGTCATATACTGGTTGCCATGGATCCTCTTAGACTATTAAGTCAAAAAGCAATAGTCCTTACTCTGATACCAATTGTTAGTCCTAGAAAACCTAAGAGGGGTGAATAAGGTTTTCAAAAATTAATAAACTATTTAAAAAACCATTTTAGAAACCTTTTAATTTCACACAGAGATAAAAACACTAAGCATAGAGAAATATAGTGCAGAAAATTAAAGTTGTAAGGTAGAGAAATAAGAACCAAACATCAAGGATTTTATAGTGGTTCGGCCTCTTTACAAGCCTGCATCCACTCCTCAAGACTCTCCTTGAGAATTTTCATTATACTGAATGCTTCATAGGTGCATTCAAAAACTTTTTACAGGAATGAAGATGTTTCACAAACAAACACTATTTTTCTAAACACTCTTCAACTAAGCATAAGAAGTGCTATAGACTCTTTTAAAGGCTTCACGGGTGACTCACCCTTCCTTTTACAATAAATGAAGAGAGAAAATTGAGAGAAAAACTCACAAATACTCCTTACAAAGATTTTGTAATGAATACACATAGAAGTGAGTGAATTTAGGGCTTACGGATTTAATGAGCTTTCAATGAACTTAAGAGAATGTTTGATAGCTTTTAATGCACTTGGTTCATCATATCCAAAACTCAAAAATTTACTCATTTTATAGCCCATTGAAGAAACTGACCGTTGGTGGTAGGTGGATGTAATTAATGCTTTGAAATGTTATCGTTAAACGAGGCACCCTTTTTGAAATTTGTTGCAGGTGTTGACACAAGTCTTGGCCTTGGTTCTTGAGCAAAAGTGTCAACTTATGCTTTGTGGGTGTCGACTCAACTTTTTGTCTCTTGAACTCAGTTCCTTAGGGTTGACACGAACTGGATATGATGTAGACTCATCGGGTTCTATAGTTCTTTAAGTTGAAGCTTGGTGTCAACTCAAAATTGAGTGGTGTCAACTCAAGCCTTCACATCTTTTTTTGTGTCGACTCACGTTTAGTTTGGTGTCAACCCAGCCAAAAAGCATTGGCCTCTAAACTTAGGTGTCGATTTAACTTCAAGTTGGTGTTGACTCAAACTTCTATTTCTTAGAGGATCACTTGGTGTCGACTCATATGTTCTCTAGTGTCGACTTAAAGCTGAGTGGTTCTCGAAGGGCCACTTGGTGTTGACTCATATGAATAATGGTGTGGACTCAAGTTGAGTTCCGTCAAGGGTAGTGAGTGTTAGGGTTGGTATACTAAAAATCATGATTTTAGTATTTAATATTATTTTAATAAAATTAGTTTTTTATTTTATGAGAATCTTTATGAGCAATGTATATATATCATTTATTTATTATGCATGAATATTCGATATTTTGTATAGTATTTAATCTGGTGTGTAGAGTACGACTTATGCACAGAAGATCAAATTTTAGGTTCTTGCAGAATATAAATTTTATGTTCACAGTTTAGATAGAGCTGGACATACCATCGGTACGACTGTGACACAGAGTTTTAGTAGACCTGTCTTGGTTACGGGGAACAGATAATAGCGTCGTCTATTATTCTGACTCTCTGTACTAGTACACTTTGTGTGTATTGAACAAAATATTTGGGATAATTAATTTAGTACTGACTATTGACTATATAAATTAATTCACACCCCAAGATTATTATGAATAGTGCTTATACTCTTAATCTCAAAATAATTATTGATTTGCATATATTTAATATTCGTTATTTTAATTCATTAGAGGGTGCGATCTTATATGGGTCTATATTTCTGGTGAGTTGGATAGCAGTATTATTTATATGGCAAATATTAGTTATTGACGGAATCCACGTTCCGAATTATCGGGATTGACGATACCCCCTTAAGGATGCTTATAAGTTTTAACCGGACCAAACCCTGCAGGTGGATTTAATTATCCGGCGGTCAAATAAGTTAAGCGGAAGGGCTTAAGGAATATCAAGATACCGATTAAATTAAATTGTAAGTAATTAAATTTAATTGTCGGATATCGAAAATCTTGACATTGGGAGAAATGGTAAGCATTTAATAACATGAGCATAATGCAAGGTTTTGAGATTATGGGTCAGAGTACAATTATAGTTCTTTAGTGCTGTGAACTGTAATTCAGTATTTTATGAAAATTACAGAAATCGCTGCATGTCTTTCCATAATTGCAGAAACCTCCAGTAGGTGTCTGTGTTCCACTGGAAGTCTAACTCATTATTACTCTCTAGGTCCCTACTGTAGCCCTATATATACGCGGGTAGGCTAAACCAGTTTGAGATTGATACATCATATATCAGATAGATCATATCTCATATATTATTATGATATTATTTTTGTTTTTCAAAACTTAAATATATCGGGGATTTGACAGTATGGGTTCCTGGATGATCTGACTAGTACTTCAATTCGGAATCAAGTCGTAGTTGAAGATTAGATCAACAAGAGGTAATCGTCTAAATTAACTTTGATTGCACGGGTTTTCTTTTGAACGTTCGACGTTAAAAAAATTTATCTGGAGCCCGTTTCGGTATTTGTCATTCCAGTTAATTTTTACCAAAAAATCGTTTTGCAAAAATAATGATCTTGGTAATATTGCCTCCAATAAATTGGTATTAGAGCCGTTTTGTTTTTGTTTACAGTTATCGGGGCCGGGTAGATTTAGAACTGTGCTAACTTTGTTTTGCAGGCGTTGTAATTCTGATTTTATGATCATCATTTATTTTTATATTTGATTGAATTCGTAGATGATGATTTAATTAATTTTTTAATCATGGGGTTTGACCGTGATAAATTAATTATTTTTTAGATCGAATGTGAGCCTATGAGAGGTTTCGATGTAAAAAAAATTTTGTTTTTTAATTTTTTTTCTAGTTTATTAGAAAGAAAAAAATAAGAATAGGTATGAAAGAAACAGCGGTGGTTGGCGGCGGCAATCGGCGGTGGTTCCGGCGGTTTTAGCTGCGGATAATTTTTTTTATTGGTTTGCAATTTTTTTTCTCTCCAGAAATTTTTTCTAGTTAAATTATAAAGAAAGGGGGGGCTGTTTTCGAAATCAGTGCCGCCAAACGCAGCCTCGTAGCTGCATTAATCCGAAACCGGAGCATCACCTTGCGCCGCAACAGTGGTCTAAAAAGGCAAAACAGTGATTCCCAAATAGAAAAATTCCGGAATTCTAGCAATTAAGCTGCGGCCATCATTCAGCAATTCCAGCCGCAACAGTCAGGTTTCCAAGCACTGGCGCAAACAGTAGGCGTGAGTTCCAAACACAGTGCAACAAGCAACGCCCAATCCGAAACAGTGGAGTTTTGTTTCGGAAACTGTGCACCAATTTTTAAACTCATTGGCGCAGTACAAAAGGCGCTGTTTGGAATTTGCAATCTACGTGCTGCGGTTCTTCCAAGCAAGCACTATTCGGCAGCAATTTTTTAACCGAACACTGTTTCGCGGTGCTAGGTTGTTTTCGATCCCTGAAGCAATCAAAAACAAACAGCCGGGTTTCAATCAACGTCAAACGCACAAACGGCTGGGTTTCCTAAACAGCCGGGTTTGAGGCAATCTAAAGCGGTTTCCTAATTTAATCTAAATACATAAAGTTGATAAAGACTAAGCTATTGAAATTTATCTTTTAACATGAGATAAAAATTCTTTAAAATTTCAGTTTGATCATAAAATTTGAATATTTTTAATTATTTTGTATTTAATTTATTTTATATTTTAACTGAGTGGATGATAAAGATTAGTTTTATTTATCCTATTAATTTAATTAATTTAAAATTTTTGTTTTAATTAAAATATTTTGTAATTAAAAATAAAATTAAGTTTTTTTTAATTAATTAATTTTAATTAAATAAAAAACTTTAGATATTTTATTTTTTACAAAATATCACGTTTAAGATTTGTTTTTTCGGATATATTGAAAAAATGTAAAAATTAATTCTGAATTTTGAATTAATTAAATGAAAAAATATTCAATTGAAATAAATTATTATTTTTCAAAAATTTGGAACGAAAAAATAAAATAAATAAATACCTTTAATCACTACCTTAGCTGAAAAGTTAGAGAAAAAACTATGCATTTATTAAATTTTATTTGTTATGCATTTAAATATGAAAAAATAGTTTGATAAATTAGAATCTTTGGATTCCTGTATACGAAAATATATTTGATTATTTCAGATCGTGTGACTTTCGAAAGATGGTTTGATAAACTAGAATCTTTATAATCGTATACACGGAAAGATGTATGTTTCTTTCAGATCGTGTGACTTTCAAAATTAATAAATTTATTTTAATTAAACAGATTTTTATAACCTTCAAAAATGTTTTAAAAATCTAAATGGGAGAGAGAATTTATTCACAAATAAATCTCGCGGTCTCCATCACCAGTTTGTAGGTGATGCAATTAAACCCTGCGTGTTGACAGTAAGGCCTTCCTCCCCATCGAACAGATTAATTGCGGTATCACCAGTACAAATCTCATTTAGAGATAATTTTGAATAATTGTTAGTGTAGATCACTTTTCATCTGAAGGGTTCATTGCGAAGCAATTGATTTGGGAATATGTGATAGTTAACACTTAGCTGTATATAATAGTATTTTCTCCATTTGAGTCACTGCTATTATATATTAGACCGAAACTATGTCAGCTATTTAATTTTACTTGACATGGTCAGTTGCCTAGATAGTAAAATTAAAAAGAATTGACATGTCTGGTCTTATGAATAATAGTAGACATCCACCCATCGTGGCATGCTATTCTCAGGTAACCAGACTACTAACGAATTAATTTTAAAATGGTAGAAGGAACTAAATTAAAATAAATTTAAAATATTGCTCATCATAATTAACGATTTTTTAATTATGTGATTCTCATGATTAAAATAGATTTCAACCCACTCGCTTCAATA
>JAOTRH010032924.1:0-20886 GCA_034768845.1 Heliamphora exappendiculata
CTCCTTGAAACTTTTCCATTTCACATGCCTAAACCAACAAGGCCCCATCACTCAGCCGGGTTAAACATAATATAGGTCATTCAGCGGAAGAGATCCTAATCCCAGGGGAGGCTTGCCAATAGACTCGTAACCTTTATTTGCCAACTCCTCAGTGCCAATTGTTTCTTAATGCATATCATTCCAAGTCCGTCAGGTAAGTTTTGTGCACCATCACGGGCTTTCCCAGACAAATATTTATATGGTAATCCTCTTCCATCACTTGAAAGGTTGTTTTAAGTTTCTCAACATCATATCTGCTTAGCATGAAAATATTGTAGTGCAAAGTACATTCAGCAATTTAATCGATGTTTTTAAAAGCATGACCAACTCAAATCTAAACCAGTAATGCTTAAGCCACTTTTGGATTATTACCTCGCTCATTCAAATATTCCTCTAAAATCACACAATTCTAAGAGAAGAAATTCTAAGATGCATTACCCAGGAAAAGAAAAAAAAAACTTGAAGCATTGTGAATTTTCCTGACAAACCAATCTTTGCCATGCAACCATACCTAAAATTTTCTAAACCATCTAGGTCTTTCAGGATTTCATCTCCGTACGGATTGAAACCACTTCAACAGAGTCATTGACTCATTATGATAATAGGAGCAGCATGAATGCACTGAGAAAAACATTATCGAAACAAATAGTCTCCTAAGACTTGGTATTTCATTTAATGAAAAAACTAACACATCGCTAAGACCATATAAGTCCTGTACTGCTGTTTTCACATTTCTTTAATTCCTTTCTATACCCAACTCCTGGCAGAATAGAAAAAAGAAGAGCAAGACTTAACCTTTTTTTATATCTTTATCATTGGCAATCATGATTCAATGTGACTAACATGCCTTCGAATTGTCTTAACAAGATAATTCCCAGTAGCTAATTCTTGCAAGCAATCAGATCTCCCAACCTTATTTGGTCAATGTATTACATAGGCTGTAAAGCCTGAAATATAGTTCCTGCTTCGTCTCAATTATTCCTTCTTTTGCATAGTGATAAATTAGCGCAAGAGCAAAAATAAATAAGAGTACAGCATCTTATGGCACATATTTCCTGGTAACAAGTCTATGAAAGGATAAGTTCATAGACACACTTCGATCATGTTTCCAAGACATATCTGAGGCAAATGTGTTAGATCGATGGGCATTTTGCCTGTGTAACATATCTTTTAGGCTAAAAGTTGGGGCGTGAAGTGGATTCCGTAGAAGGCCAAGAGAACAAGTGGGGATAGACAAATAACAGTTGCATCCCAGGAACGTGGTGCTTACCCACCAGTCAAAAAAGTCCAGATACGATAATACATTTCCCCCCGACAAAAAGGATTTTGGACATTCTGACACTGAATGATGTTCCGATATTGATGATGACCCTCTAGTTAGGTTGATTTGTGGAGAAACGGTCAGTTCCTCGTGGAAATTGAATGGTATTATCAATTAGTGAAACTCTACCCATAGTATCCTGTAAACTATTTCAACATTTGACAATTAGATGAAGAGAGTAAAGGGCTCAATTTCCTGACAAGGAAGACAGACATACCTTGAGAGAAAACTTGGGCTTTGGCTCCCTTGGATGGAGAAAGTCGATTGGAATTCTGACCAAACACACCGATGGCATGCGGAAGCTTAGTAGAGCATGGCATTTGTAGCTCCCCATCAATTCCTCCAGTTTTATCAGATTTCAATGAATACCCATTTGTTACCATGACCTTCGAGTTGCCTGTGCTTTCCCATGTAGGAATTACAGAAGATCGGTTGTGAACTGGCGGCATGTTGTTCATTACAAAACTCATCTGTTGCCTCCCATCTGTACATTTAGAAGAGTATTAGACCAAACTAAATGAGATGATAAGGAGCAGAACCAAGATGGCACTTGTTATAATTTAGTGTTGATATTTTAATCCATCTTCAAATGTTCTCCTGAAAGATATTTGTAAACTCAAAATGATTCACAGCATTCGGGTTTAAGGAAAGGAATGAGAAATCAGAATACCAATCATCCAGATGAGTAAGCACAATCAAATATAACACTTGCAAATAGAAATAGCCTCCCAGAGTTCTCTCTGTTTTTTTCCAGTTCTCAGAGTTTAATCACTAAAATGCTCAGAGGCATAAGTTCCTTTCATATAATAGAAAAAGGATTGCACGCTTTCAATGTGCTACTACAGAAGTTCATCGAAAAAGGAAACAGATAGTGAAGATATCACATCACAATGTCTTAAGGGACTCACTGCATAGCATGTTGCAAGTTTGTTAATTTTCCTAGATGATCAGGAAAAGCACATGATCTGAATACAAAAAAACCAGTATTGTGTAACATGTCCAAATCCTGTCAACTCAAAGCTAACACTAACAGGAAAACATTATAACAATCATACACAGGAATTGAATGAAGTGAAATGACAAGGTGGTATAAAATGGAATGGAATGTCCATTCCCATTCCCATTTAGCAAACATAGCCTCAAAGTTTAAGTTAAAAATAATACCCAGCCTTGCTGAATTAAACTGGATCACATTTTGTTGCGGCTTCCTACGTCGTGCATTATGATCAAAAAGCCGCCTACGACAGCTTCGCTTCTTTTCGTCAAATTCTGACAAACTGTGGAACCTTCAAATTTGCAAACAAGCCACTTTTATGTCAAGATCATTCGTCATAAGCTAGGAGAAGGCTTTAAGCTGACTAAAAAGAATCTAGAATAATTTTCGTTACAACCAAGAAAGAGGCAGATATATGATTGAATATCCAACAGATGACAACAAAAAGGCATATCGGTCGAGAGGATGTAGGCAGGAAAAAACACAAGGAATCAACAATACAAAGTTTACCTGCTACACTGTTGGCAAAACCGGCGTTCTAGGCCACGTACAACTACCTTTGAGCATTTTGAATGAATCTCACAAACTCTATGCTTGCGATAATATTCTTTAACTGTTGAGAGATCAAGATTGCAACCTTCAACTTCGCAGCGCAGTGAAGTTGTCTGACAAGATGATTTGATTTTCTTTACTGTAGAGGCAGCAGACGATACAGGGGTCACAGAGAAAGATGAAGTCCTGGCATTGGCCCCCGTAAAATTATTTTCGAAATATGTCCGCTTACCAAGTTTCAGACCAATCAACAGTTCACCAGAGCCCAAAGAAGATTCCAGTGTTGGAGAAGTACCAGCAAGCTTGGCTTCAGCTAATTCATTGTTCTTGCTAAAATCTCCAGGAAAAGAATGAAATCCTTCGAAAGCAATCTCAGATGTTTTTAATACCTCCTTTGATGAAGAATCAGTGGAAGCTGATACTGAGATCCTTAACGAAGAACCATGTGCCAAATCAGAACCAGAACCACGGCCCCCACCTCGAAATAGATTAAAGGACCCCGCATCAATTTCTCCCTCTCCTTCAATTACATAGTCCATTGGTTGCTTCCAAGGACTTTCAATGATTTTCGAATTGAAAATGATTAGGTTTTCCCAATCCCACTTAGCATTCCAATCCATAGCAGGGAGAAAATTCAGGAAATGATTTCACTCTTTCTTCTCCATAGAATGCCTAAAGGACTAGATAGAAGATCTGCATACATAAACATGAAGATCACTTAAAGTTGGATTTGCTAGATTAGCATCTATGCTGAAATAAAATAAAATAAAATAAAAAAACCAACACAAAACAGAGGAAATTAAAGTAAAATTGATTGTGCAAAAGGCAAAACACCATAGCCGAACTATCATTGTAAAGAGATCCTAGAAAGATTGGATTACAACTGATACAGTGGATGAGTAATCCACAGTAGATCACAAACAAGTCTCACCTTTCAGACTCAGTCCATGAAACTGAAGTACAAATCTGTTGCGGAAGATTGATGTATTGCACAAATTAAATCAAAAGGTTCCTCTCAAAAGAGCATCAATTACTTGTTCCAATCCTCCACGAGCACCACTCATCCTAACCCAAAGCTCAAAATATCCACATTTGCACACACTGAAGAGAAGAAGGCCAGAGAAAGTAAATTAACTAAGGCAAAGGGGGAAGAAATAAAGAAAGAATAAAAGAAAATTCAAGCAGTTTGCCTCCAAAGATGAGCATGAATTCTGACTCTTTGAGCCAACATCAAAATGAAATCAGAAGATGAAAAATGCACAAATCTCTGCAATCTTTGCTGCTAATTCTCCAAGTTTCAGAATTGGCAGCTTGTACCTCTTATGTTAGCATGAGACTACCCCAGATTACCCACATTTCAAAAAAACCTAAAATCATATGCTGAGTCACAGTAAAAATTGTAATATTCCCAAAGCTCCTATAGTAGCGGTGGAGAATTTTTACAAACGCCCCACAAATGTCTTCTTCTATATAAATTCTTAGTTAAAGACTCTTTTTAATCACCCACCCAAAATTCATCAACTAAATTATGCAATGCGCACCTGCTTTTAGTTGAAACTAACCCGTGTTTGATTTAGACCCACCAAAACAAGCCAAACAATGTTCGAACAATTTATACAAACCACATAAATCATCAATATAATGCAGTGGATCAAAAAGCCTATCATATCAAATTATCAAGTGCAAGAGACAAACCCGGAAAAAAAAATCGTCATATCTTCTCTCATGTCGCTCATCATCGATGTCAACTACCTTCCCACCTAACATGAAGGCATTATATTAATCAGTAAATTGCCTTAAACAGATAGGGAAAAAATGCTTCAATGAATTATCGATCAACAGTACGCAAAAGATTAAAACAAAAGAAAAAAAGAAGGAAAAACACAAAACAAAACACAAACTAGCTTGATTGCTTTTCTCCTAAGTACCGGAACTGGGAACTTGTCTGTGCCTCTTCGAGAAACAATTTTGGATTCATTTTTATCTTATAAATTGTTCATTTTGTAAGCTCAACTTACTAAATCATCCATATAAAAAAATTTAGTTGTCTAACACAGTTAATCATGCAATCAAATTATATTTGTATAAAAATGAAAGTTGAAGTAATTTTATAAAAATAATTAAATAAATGTGATTTGGTAACATAGTTACAATCTTATCTTTAGCATGCATTTAGATCTTCTTCTTTTTTTTACATGGATTAATCAACTAAACCAGTTGAAATCATAGTTACAATCTTATCTTTAGCATGCATTTAGATCTTCTTTTTTTTTTTACATGGATTAATCAACTAAACCAGTTGAAATCATATAAGTATGTTATAAACTGGAGTCCCGAGACCACCAAAGAGGCACAAAGTTACAAACATTTGGGAAGAATGCACCCCGGTAAATTGGCTTACAAAGAGAGGGTGTCCAGGTAGTTTCTAAACACATTGGTAGTCACTTATTTTAATCGATTTTACAAAGGGAGGGTGCCCAAGTAGATTATATAAACATAGAAAATCACTTATTTTAATCAATGTGAAATGGAATCGACTACTACACTTTGCATCCCAATAGCCAACTCCTGACCTAATAATAGCTTTTTTCGTTTGCGCCGTTTCGCTCCCCTACTAGTATTCAACAACATAGTCGCCACCCCATCTGTGACTTCAACTAAAGCGCAACAACGCATTTGGTTTTATACTTAATTAAATTGCGTCCAATCTCATACTAGGGATAGTGGCAGTTCTGAAAATAAATGTTACCATTTATCCTTAAAAACTAACTTACAAGAAAAAAAATGCCCAAAAAGCTTATATACACATGTAAGATCTCTTATTTTAGTCTATATGAGACCGTACTTAACACACAGCAACCACCCCCTCATCTCTAACTACCATTTACAGAAGCTTTGTACCCTTATTTTCCTAACGACAAAATCATGATGAACTCATTTTCCTGCTTGTGAAGTGAAATGCCAGAAAGAATGGAAACCAACCGCTTATGGGGAAGCTGGGGTTACCTTTCTAGGGTTTCATTGAAAAAAATGATATTTTTCACCTAGAAAATCATTACTGAAAAGAAGCGAGAAAAATACATTATTATTGTTTGCTTCTTTTACTCGGGGTGTGTCCGCTCCGTAGCGTGGAACCACCACTTTCCCGAGACGCTAGTAAAGGAAAACAGAAAAAGAGAGCGATGAAGAAAAGCATCTTTTCCATTTCAAAGTAGAAACTCACATTTTGGAACTATTCAGAAATGGACAAACCCAACATCCATCTAATTAGGAAAATAAGCAGATGTTTATCCAGAATCGGGGAAAAAAACAACAGCAGCAGCTGTACTGACAACAGCTTTCAACTTCTTTAATACAATCGAGTTAGTTAGTTCATTTCTATACCATATGCTCAATAATTTGTTTCTAGGGTTCATAACTGTGAGCTGAGAGGAAAAACGAAAACAAAAAAGAGTAAATCGAATCGTAACCGAAAAAAAGACCTGGAAACAGCTTTGTTTTCCTTCCGCATTTTCATATCTGGCAAATTTCCGAGAAAACGAAGGAAAATGAGAGGGTTTTTCAACAGTTGGAATCAAACAGGGTTTACTAATTTCGGTATGGATACGGATACTTGATGAGCTTACCGATTCAGGAAGAGTTGAAGCATTTTCCGAGGCAAAGATGTAAAAAGTAGGACGCTTTCGGCTTTTTACCAAATCGAGAACGTTCTGGTCCTTGATGATGAGAGAGGGAGGAGGTGGACTAGAGGAGGAGGTGGAGGTGGACTAGAGGGAGAGAAAGGGACTGTGTGAGTCAGGGAGAGGTGAAGTGACAAGTGACTGACTATTAATAAAGGTAAAAGCCAAAGAAAGGAAAGAAAAGAGAAACAGGCTGCAGCCTGCAGTGACTAATGATGTCTGAGCTGTTTTTTTTTTTTAACAGAGGGGTTAACAGCTGTACCCTGTAGGGGTTAAAATGGAAAAACGTAGTCCTAATTTTGTTCACTGCTTTATGTTATTATATTTTTTTTTGAAACAAAAACAAATATTAATTATTATTTAGATCTTATTTGGTAATTTAATTTTAAATTAATTTTTTTTGTTAAATTTTTTTTAAAGTGAAATAAATAGAAAGAATTATTTGGCAAATCATAGCGATGATTTTAGGTTAAAAAAATTTGATTTAAAGTGATTTTAAATTAAAATAATTTTAACTCAAAAAAAATATTATGATTTTTAAAATTTTATTTTACATATTTTGTGTAATGTTTTGTATAGTTAAAACTAGTAACTTATAAATTATAATTTGTAGAAAAAGTTATAAGTGTTTTGTAAATATTGTAGTATGTGGTTGAAATATAAGAAAAAGTAATTATAACTTATAATAGAAGGTATGAGTGTTTAGAAAAAATTGTAACTTATAACCCAATTGGTACTTAAAAATTAGTTTTTTTTATTTTTTTATATTTTTAGTCAAAAAAATAAATTTAGTTCAAAATAGGTTATTTAGTAATTTAGTTTTTAAGCTAATTTTTTAAAACTAATTGTTTAAGTAAAAAGTTAATTTTTTCATTTTTCATTCAAATTAAAAATAATTTTACCTTTCTATATATTTAATATTAATAATTATATGTAGTTTGAAATAATAGTAAATAAGTTATAAATAAATGGTATTATTATATTTTAAAAATAGTAAAAGTTTAAATAAAATATTCAGAGAGTTTGTATTTTAATTTTATATTTTGATTTTTTTACCAAACGAACAATCTTAATTTTTTAAATATTTTTAATTAAAAAATTAAAAAATTAAAATTATCAATTAATGCTTTATAATTAAAATTAGTAATAATAAATTAAAATCTACTACTAATAACTCTCACAAATCGATCAAATGTAGTCGCAAGACTTATTTTTGGTGTTATTAGTGTTATTATTTTATTTGTATAGGATGTAATCGACTATTTGTATCAAAATAATAGACGTTTAAATCTGAAAAAATTATTATAAAAAGATTGAAAAGGGTAAAAAACAGGTAATAAAAAGAGAAACTACTTTTAAACAAATAAAATGAAATGTAAATTGCCAGTCTTCTTCTGTCAATTCTAAAAATGATGTGGGAGAAAACTTGGGGAAGAGAGAGGGAAATGGTGAAAAATAGGTAATATAAGGAGAAAAACAATTTTTAAAAATAAAAAATAAAAAATGTAAATTGCCACCGTCTTCTTCTCTCAATTCTAAAAACTATGAGAGAGAGAGAGAGAGAGAGGGAGAGAGAGCTAATAATTAATATTAAGGCAAGACATTGACGAGAGAGAGAGAGAGAGTAGTGATTGATTTAGAAATCAATGTGCAGCAGGTGTGCAGTGGAGAGGCATTTAATATACACATTAGTGGGATTTTAATTATATTTTTAAATTAACTAAAATTATCTCGTACAGAATCTACAAGTAAGTTATTAAATTAAATATATTTCAATTATATAAAATTTTATATATTTTTTACAATTATTATGGCCAGTAACATATATATATATATATATATATATATTTATTTATTTATTTATTAATAAATAATTAAAAATATGAATAAATTATTTTGTTTGGTTATTAATTAATTAATTAATTTATTTAATTTATTTTGATTCATTTATTTATTTTTAACTTATTTAGTTTATTATAATTTATTTAACTTATTTTTATTTATTTACTTAAATAAGTCACTTTGTTATACTAAATTCTTGTTTATTTAGCTTATTAACTTATTTACTTATTTGTTTAAATTTTATTTATTTAGCAAACCAAACAACGTTATTTATTTGGCTGTTTATAAGCTAAATAAGCTAATAAGTTATTTATCCAAACAGAGCCTATGATTATTTTACCACTATTATTTATTTTAATTTTGAATAGCTCATTATTATTTTTTTATTATAAATGGTGAACTATTCAGCATCAATTCATCTCCTGTGAATAATCTATCTATCTCCTACGTATTATACAGAAATCTTAGACTACAAAAAGAAGATGTATTCATAATCTCATTGATAGAGTTTTAAGCTCTACAGTTTGTGCAATTTTTTTGAGAGCCAAACAAGATCAAATATAGTTCATTTGGTTTATTTTAAGAGAAACAAGCAAGCTAGCTAGCTAGCTAGCTAGATTAGTGCATAAAATCTCTTGCATGCATGCATTGGTGGTACACTGAGTTTTTACCAATTACAGGATCCTTCCATGACATGTACTAATTTTTGTCTATGTGAAGGGTGTAACCGTGTAAAGGAGTACTAAACAATGAACAGAGCCAAGCCAAAGAAAGAAAGAAAGAAGATTAATATTAACAAAAGATTGCTGAGTGTTTAGAAAAAAAATTATAATTTTTTGTTAAAATTAATAATAAAAAATTAAAAATTAATTCCAAAAACTTGGTCAAACATCCCAGTTTACAGCATGACATCATAACCGGGCGTTGTGAATATTTTTAACTTGACTAATTAAATAATAAATTTCAAATTTTAAGGGGGAAAAAATTGTTACCATCGAAGCTATAAGATGCAAAAGTACGATAGATTTGGTTTATTTTCCAGTTGGGCCCAGCCGAGAATGGGCACGTGAGGCGCCATTTTTGTGGAAAAAGTCCTGATAGTCGATTTTACTTGAGTCAAGACCAACTCTTGACATAATTACGAAATTAGATTGCAAACTTTTTAAAATTATAATAAGAACGAGCAATGATCAAATTATTGTTTACGCACTCGGTTTGTGGATTTATAGTAAGTGTACAGATAAGCCCAAGAAAGGCCATAGTTTGGTAGAAAAACGTGGACTGGGCTTCTCCGAGCTTTGCGGATTGGTTCTGTTCTTTTGTAGGCTAAACATCTATAAACCTCTTTTGCTAATGTTGAATGAAATTAGATAACATAAGAGAGATAAATAATATTATAAATTATTTATATTTTTATTATAGGATTATAGAATAGATTATGTGTACAGTAAAAAAATTAATTCATGTTTAGTTAAGGTAAGATAAAAAATAAAAAAAATTTATAACAAAGATAATATGGAACCAGTTACTAATTACACCAAGGAGAACATAGTGTTATTAATACCATGAATAATGTATTATTAATTATTTATTTTTTGAATTATTAACTATTTATTTTTTGAATTATTAATTCTAATACTGCGATTAGTTATATAGCAGGAGATAATCTAAAATGTGGCCCATATTTTTTTAATCAAATTTGGTTAGAAGCAATTTACCTATCCAAACATGCCCATTTGGTTGTATTAAACGAAAGTACATACTTAGGTTAGGTTCTGATGGCCAAGTAGTTTAGAAGTTTTTTTTATTTTTTATTTTTATATTTTTATTAAAAAAAATTAAATTTGACTGTACGTAAATTGTTTGATAAATTAACTTTTAAGCTAATTTTTTTAAAATTAGTTATTTGAGTAAAAAGTTGGTTTTTTATTTTTTATTCAAATTAGATATTTTTTTTTCTATAAAATTGAAAATAACAATTATATATAGTTGATAGTGATAGTAAATAAGTTATGAATTAAAAATGTTATTGTATTTAAAAAGTAAGGAGAGTTTGAATAAAATATTTTAAAAATTAGTATTTTAATTTATTTTTTTGATTTTTTAGTTTATATTGATGAGGAGAATAGAAAACCTAAAGAAATTTACAAAGAAATAACAAAATTATCAAAAAACAATAATAAACAAAAAGATAGCTTCTCTACTTATTTTGGTTTATTATTTGTGCATTTACTTAATTTTTCATCTTTTTGTTCAATTTTTCATTTTTTGTTTAGTCAAAATGAGAATAATAAAAAAGGTTAAAAGAATAATAAAAAAATTACTAAGAAATATTATCATCTCAATTGACCTGGTTTGATGGTAGGTATAAAAAATGGGATTGAATTGTTAATCTCTTGGATCTATGAAGCTTCTTTGTTCACGAGAATAAGCAGATAAAAAGAAAATAAATTAGACTAATAGTTCTTTTAAACTGCTAATTCCGTCAAAATAAGGTATTACTAATACTCAAATATAGGCATTAGCAATTTCATTCACTTGAATTGGTAATAAAATAATATTTTTATTTTTATTGTTTTCATGGTTGCAATAAATTTCAAAAAAATGTATTTATTAATAATGTAGATATAAAATTAAAAAAATTATAAATTTAATCCAATTCCATGTGTAACAATTAAACAAATTGTGATTTAATTTATTATCTAATCCAAATCAATTCAAACATAAAAATATTAATTCGATCTCATTACTAATCCAACCTCCTTTATACTAATCTTAGGAATTGTTTTTTTATGAGTGATGGAGTGTGAGATAAAACAAGAAAAAAACAAGTGAGACCCACGTTGTAATAAATTGTCTCATCGAATTATTAATACCGCATTTATTACGAGGAATTAGGTCTAATAATTCGATAAATATCAAATTACTAATATCTTATTTTTGATATTAATAATATCAACCCTCTTAGTATTATTAGTACTAGATTTCAGATCATCTTCCATTTTTATTTAACAACGAAAAATAACTTTATGACTATTATCTCATTCTTTATCTAGCCCAAACCAAACATGATCTAAAATTATCACTGTATACATAATTCATTCAATAATCATCTGGTATTAAAAAAATATATGGACCTACAGTATTATTTATCTTTTCTATCATATCTAATTCAATCCAAAATACCAAACGAGTCCTTACATTATTGTTAATCTCTCAAAACTTATATCACTTATCAAACGAGTCCTTACATTATTGTTAATCTCTTGAATCTATTAGGTCAAATAAGACCAAAATACTTCTATTACTCTAAATACATATCTATTCACCTCAATAACTTATGTTTCCATCTCAACACCACAACCACCTCAACATATTAACATTAGGTTAAAAAAAAATTAACTCTTAAAATCCATCTAATCAAATTGAACCAAAATCCCTTTACTATAAATATTCATTCCTCCAGAGTCTATCCCTCCATCTCAGCATCTCCATTCCTCCACCTTCAGTGATCGATGGCAACCTCTGGTGATGATTTTCGACAATTAGCTCCGATAAATTTTCGATCACAAATTTTGGCAAGTTTTAATCAACCAATTTCGGCAATTTGCTAGCAACCAATTCTAGTCACTATTAAACTAAAGATAATTTTAATTATTTAAATACAAAAGAGTAAATTACACTAACATTTCGTAAGTTTCACAAAAATATCAATCGCATTCCCTGTGATTTTTAAAATATCACGACACTAATCTCTTTTTTGATTTAATTTTTACATTAAATTAGTCAAATCGTCAAATTTTCTTTACTAAGTAACGAAAAAATTATTTATTAATGTATATTTTTTATTAGAAAATAATATATTAAAACTGTTTTTCATCAAAATTTATTTTTATTATTATATAAAAAAATAATATATTATTTTCTAATAAAAAAATATACAATAAAAATAATTTTTTTGTTAAGTAGTAACGAAAATTTGACAGTTAAACTAATTTAATGTAAAAACTAAATTAAATAAAAGGTTAGTGATATTTCAGTAATCACAGGAAATATGATTGATATTTTAGTATATATTTACTATTTTTTGTTGTCTTAGTGACAAATAAGGTAATGACGGTATATATAATATAATTTTATAAATAAAAATAAATTACACTATTTGAGTATATTGAATAGTAAAATTTATTTTTAGTGTAATTAGTGTTAGTACAAATATAAATAGATTTTATTATTCAAGTATAGGAAGCAGTGAGATTTATTTCTACTGTGATTAGTGTTGGAGGGATCCTAGTAAATTTCACAGTTCGAATATCAATTAGTAAAATCTATTTATAGTGTGAATTCTTGAAAAAGTTATCCATGAACACCATCGCTAGTGGGTCGCCAATAAAATGATTTCTACTGTGATTAGCCGCATGAAAATAAATAATCACCGACTATTATCAAAAAAAATTTCCAGCGACAATTAGAGTTGAAAATGATAATGAGGTAGCGAAAAATTTGTATGAAGTAATTAGGAAAATGTGAGTAATATGAATAGTTTGTTTATAAAATTATTTAATATTAAATTAAAAAATCTTACCACTTGAAAATTTTGAAATAATAAATTTAAAACCTTAATAAAGACTTAAAATTAACTAATAAATACACCCCAAAAAAATAACTTAGGAGTATTTGTTAAAAA
This sequence comes from Heliamphora exappendiculata, assembly GCA_034768845.1. NCBI lineage: Eukaryota > Viridiplantae > Streptophyta > Magnoliopsida > Ericales > Sarraceniaceae > Heliamphora > Heliamphora exappendiculata. The sequence goes on from JAOTRH010032924.1 coordinate 13,116, forward strand.
AAAATAATAAAAAAAAAAAAAAATAACGGATTCATACAACACCAGCAAACGAAATGCACAGGTGACAGGGGCTCCACATCATGATGAGTCATGATGAATGAAATTCATTATTTTGACCTCTCGTCAAAAGAAATTATTACCTACGGCAACCCCATTCCCTTGTTTTTACAACCTAACAATTAATATATATATATATATATATATATTAACTGTCGAGAGGGCCCTTGGGCAAATATTACTTATTATTGATTTATTAATTTATTTTTATTTATTTTAACTTAAGTAGTATAGAATTTAATTTATTAGATTATTTTTATTTTTTTTTATTTTTTTAATATTTTGATCAATTTTTTTTATTTTTTTAGCTCGTTTCAATAAAAAAAATCTAAAAAATATAATAATTTAATTAAATAATTAAAAAATTTCTCTAAAAATAAAAAAAGTTATCTATCAAAAGCAAATGTATAATTTATCACTTTATCTCTTTAAACACATTCTCTCTCAAGGTCAATTTAACTTGAGCGTCAGAAGGTCTCCTGTCAGCCACTGGTCGAGAGATTTATTTTGCAAGTACATTGTTATGAAACACCTGGGAACTCATTCGTTTTCAGCATCGTCAAGTTCTCAATCATCAATCAAAAAATAAGAATAATTTTGATCCTCTCACATAGTAGAAAAAAACCATATTAATGGTTTAAGAGTATAACTCACTTGAAAGGCTGGTTGAATCAATAGCTTTATACTCACTTGTAAGGCTGGCCGAATCAATAGCTTTTAATTGAGACGTAGAATTTTTCATCCATTTTCAAGGAATAACCATTTGATAATCTCGAAGCACCGTCTAATATTATTTGCTTAGTGCTTTAATTCAATCATATAATAAAAAATATTTTATCTGAAACAATATTAATTTATTTTTATTAGATGAAAATGAGATAAATGTGACCTACTTAGTGTGCATCGCATATTTTTATTTGTTAGAGGTACTACGTAAGCAACGTAATATGATACTCTGAAAGTATCTAATAAAAAAATATATTAATATTTATAAAGAATGTATTAATATTTTAAAAAATAATAAGTTCAATATCAAAAGTAAAATATGGTAACTTTTTTTTTCTGTTAACAGTGCACTGTCCATAGCATGATCCCTAAACAAATAATATATTAATATTTATGCAATTTATATTATTATTTGTAAAAATAGTTAACAGGTTCACTATGAAAAGTGTAATAAAATTTAAAGAAAAAGTATACTATTATGCTTATTAACTAATGTCTAATGAGCATTACTTATTGGAACTATTAATTTATATTCCGATAATTTCTTATATATAATTTTATTTTTAAAAATATTTTTGACTAGATGAATAGTTAAGAAAGCTTGATAATTTTTTATATGTTTTTTTTTTCATTTGAATAGAAAAATCAACGATTAATTCAAGTGTGCATATTTTTTTATATTTTCTTGTCACTAAGAATTTTATAAGTAATTTTTTTAATTAGAAAAATATAAAAAATAGAAAAATGGATTTTTCTATTTTAATGGCTTATTAAATTTTAATCCAAATGAATATAAACACAAAATTACTCTAATTTGGTGGGACCAATTCCTTTATGAGGTTTAAAAAATACTAATCCTAAAATATTCCTAATTTTTAATGCATTTACCAAAACTATTTATTATAAGTTAATGTGTTTTTTTTTAAAAATTCCTTTTATTTAATTTCCATTATGTTATTTTGCTTCCTTTCGCTTCCATGTTTCACCAAAAGTTGAGTGACTCACAACTACCAAACAAATACTAATATAGAGACTGTTGTTCACAAGGGCGAAGCCAGAAAGATATTTTTTTATATACATCGTAAAAATATATTGTAATAATACACACACAAAAATTGAAGGATTTCATAAACTTAAAGGGAAGTATTTTGACATAGAAACGAAAAATAACAACAAAAATAATACAATAATACCCAAAAGATATAATTTGCAAGATTCATTCAAAATTAAAACCATGTCTATGCAATTGATGCGACTTTTCACCATAATATAAGATAATATTATATAAAAGTTAAAAAATAATAACTATGATAGAATGCAATATTATACAAAAGTTAAAAAATCATAACAGACGCAGAGAATATAAATACCTACAAATGGGTCAAAAGGCAGAAATAAGCCTCACTAAAAAATTAATTTTAGCCCGTGATACCTCTAGAACGGATTAAATCATGGATCGAATGCCTTATTCTTTTTTTATTCTAGAAATTATTTATAACAAGAGAGAGAGAGAGAGAGAGAGAGGGAAAAGAGGAGGAAATGGATTAGTTATATAGATATTGATTGTATCTTCAATCTTGTGTTCTCAAGCTCGAAGATCAACGAAAATTGCACATAGTTTTAATTTATCAATAAAAACTCATTTAGTTCACATATCAGTTGAGTTCTCTTGTACCCAAGTTCTTCCCTAATTGTTTATGTGAAATGTCGCAATTGCCCTCTTTTTTTTTTTTTTTGTTTGGTGTGATGTTTTTAAATATGACCACATAAAGGACAAATTAGCCTTTTTCATCAAAAGCAGAAAGCTATTTCAAGTTCCAAACATCCTTTTATTTGCGTGCGAAGCAACTTTTCGTAGGCCCGCTTTTACTTTAAAAGACAGAAAGCAAATAAAAAGAAACGTGCATACGTGGTTCAAAAGTCGGGTCTATTTCAATCTCATATTGATAATTTAAATAATTTATTTATATAAAATTTATCGTATAAATTATTTATCAAAAAAGTAAATTCATCAAATAATTGTTACCGAATTGTATTTATTTTTAAAAAGTTAATAGAAAATAATGTTATAAAAATAAATTATTTATTTTTTAAATATCGATCATTGCGCCCTAATAGGCAATCGACTTAAAAGTTAGATTTTTATTTTCTTGCATTTTTAGGTAAAAAATTAAATTGGTTCAAAGTATGTTGTTTAGTAATTTAATTTTTAAGTTAATTTTTTTCAAGTTAATTGTTTAAGTAAAAAGTTAAATATTTTTATTTTTTATTTGAAGTAGATAATTTTAACCTTGTATTTATTTGATATTAACAATTATATTTAATTGATAGTGGTAGTACTTAAGTTATAAATGAATGGTATTATTATATTTTAAAAGTAGTAAGAGTTTAAATAGAATATTATGATAGTTTGTATTTTGATTTCAATTTTTTTTATTTTTTCAAATTTTTACCAAATCAATAATCATAGCTTTTTAATATTTTTCCGCAAAAAAAACTAAAAAACCAAAATTAGTAATCAGAGCCATAGTTTGATAACGTAGCTGTTGCCTTTCGATCAATTTAGCTAACCAACTTTATAAAACAATTTGGATTACAGAATTAGACCCGGGTCAGAGCTTATCAGGGGCATAATTGGCATAGCATAAAAGCAATTTTTTATAAATATTTTTATTTAAATACTTAAATTGAATTCAAAGTAAATTTGTCAGCGAATTAATTTTTAAGCTAATTTTTTTAAGTTGATTATTTGAGTTAAAAATTAATTTTCTTTTTTTGCATTTGTTTAAGTTCAATGGTATAATAACAATTATATATATATATATATATATATATATATAGTATTGACAATAAATAAATTATTAAGTATGGATATTATTATCTTTTATAAGTTGATGAAAATTTGAATAAAGTGTTCTATGAATTAATATTTTAATTTAATTTTTGTATTTTTTTATTTTACTAAAAATGTAAAAGAACCAACATAAATCCATTTCATAGAAAAACAAAAGGTATGAAAAATTAAAAAGTTAAATTAAAATATTATTTTTTTATAGTATCCTATTCAAATTTTTATTCTATTTGAAAAGATAATACACCCTGTAGCAACCATACATGTCGTAACAATCAAATCCATAGAAAGACAATACTTTTTAAATTTAACAAAAGTTTTAAAAAATTCTTTTATTAAGACTTCCTTTAGCAAACGGCTTAAAATTTAATTTTTTGCTTTTAATCTTAAAATAAAAAAGCCCAAAAGCCTCATTTGAGAACTCATAGGCTTTTAGCCTTTTTATTTATTTTTATATAAAATAATTTTATATTTTTTAAAAAATATTATAATTTTTATTGTACGCATCTATTTTTTTATAAAAATTTTATTTTAAAATTTTATTTGCCAATATCTATCAAACATGATCAATATTGAATATAAAATTAATTAAAAATAAATTTGAAAACATATAACAATTATTTTCTGACTTAAAACTTTTTCGACTTAGAGCCACTTTAAAGTAAGTTTTTTGGCGTATTGTCTTTTGATTTAAAATTACTCATATGGTTTGTCAAACAAATTTTTTATTTATTTAGCTTAAAACAATTTTAAACAAAAAAATTTAATTTAAAGTCAAATTGTCAAACGAGGCCCTAATCAACCAAATAGTAACTTTAAATCATTTTAAGATAAAAAGTCAAAAATTTCATTTAGTTGAGAAAAATAGTGATTCTTAAGCCACTAAACTAAATGTGAAATTTTTTTTATTGTCTTTCAGTTTAAATGAGATTTTGTCAAACAAAAAAGTCACAAAACCAAAAAGTCAAAAAGTAAAATTAAAAATTATTATCAGAAAAACTAAAAAATCAAAAAAACAAATAGGCTATAAGTTGGGAGTTGAAAAATGAGAATTTTTTATTTAGAGACTTTAAGCTAAAAATTAAAAAGCTAGTTTTAAGTCAGTAGTCAAATATAAATTTATTTTGTGTTTAATTTAATTTTTTAATAAAAAAATATGAATTGTAGCATTAATTATTGTCTACTGAGCAGTGATTAATAACTTAATTGAGATAAAAAAAAATTAATATTAATATATTTTTTAATATAAAATTTATTATTTTTATAAATATTAATATACTTTGTATAGATATTTATACATTATATTTTTTAATTACTGCTCAATGTCATTGAGCAGTGGTTAGTGGTTAGTAATTTTTAAATATAAAAATTAAAAAGAAATTGAAGTAATTGTCAATTAGCTGTAAACTGTACCCAACCGGAATGAATCGATTTCGTCCTAATAGAAAACGTAGGTACGATGGCTAATCATTTCCGTAGATGCAGTTACTGCTCGCACGGTTGGTGGACTTTCTTTTCTTCCCGTAATAAATCAGGTATGGCCCGTGTCTAAAGTATTATTATTATTATTTTTTAAAAATTATTTATGTATTTTAATAATTTTTTTAAAATTTTATATTATTATAAATAACTTATATTAAAAAAATATTAAATAAAAAAAATTATAATACATAAATAATTATTCTAAATATTCAATTTTTTAAAATAATTAATAAAATTTTTCTTATTTTTTGAATAATCTCACGATTTGACCGTACACAAAATAATCTGTAATAAAAACAAGCAACACAATATACACAGATTCAGCCTGAATTCCAACAACAAATTAAAAAAAAAATTAATCAAAACTTAGTATTAGAGATTTTCAAAACTAATAAAAAGATAATCTCGATCGTTGAATTGCTTGGAATAAAGAGTAATCATTGGATCAAAAAAGATAAATATCTCATCAACCATTATAACTTGTTCTATAAATATCCGGTTCTGTTCATTTGAAGAAACTAATTTATAAAAAAATAATAAAGAAAAAAAATTAAAATATGAATAAAAAAATTTAAAAAAATTAAAATATAAATAAAAAAATTTAAAACTTGTTTAGTTTCCTTTCATTTCTCATTATTTGTTTTCACTTATGTTAATTTTGAAATTAAAAAAGAATAATTTTTCTTCCCACACAAATGTACGGAAGACAATATTCCTTTTAAAAATAAATTTCATCCAAAATGAAGTTTTTTTTTTGTCATTTTTAAATTATAAAGCATAGGTATATTTTGATTTTAAATAAAGACCACCAGAAATCACATAAGTCTGTAAAAAACAATTGTGCAACAATTCTTTTTATACAATATTATCATATTCAAAAAATATTGTTAAGAAAGATGAAAATTTTTTAAAAATATTTTTTAATTAAATTAATTAAAAAATTATTCTTTTTAAATTTTTAATCAATCTATGTAGTGAAATGCGAGAAGTAAAGAATCAAATATTCAAACTCAACACACAAGATTTTTTACGTGAAAAAAATCAACTTGGGTAAAAAATTATGGAACTAATCACAGTTCAGGTAAATCAAACACTAACCAATTGAAGAGTTACAAGACATCAACTTACAAACTTTGATTGAATTCTCAATTCAAACGCCTTAAACTTTTTTGCTGAATCCACATACACCGTTCCCCGCTTAATCACTGCAATAGCGAATTCTCAAAACTTCACAAGTTTTGAATTCTCAATACTTTTACACCGACAGAATTCTCAATCGATAAACTTAAAACACCTTTTAAGTTGAATACGAACAATTTTGAAATTTTTGAAACTCGAAAGAAACTTCTAATTTGCTTTAGAATCTCTAATTATTGAAGTGCAGAAATTAATTTTCGTAACTAGCCTATAGTCTTATATATAGGTCTCAAAACCAAACAATTAGAGTTTTGATCAAATTAAAACTGGTTGAAGTCCGCTTGAGCGCACTTGGGACCACTCAAGTGGTCATGTGTCAAACTATTTTCTGCTTTTGTACGAACTTGTTTCATTAGCTTGTATTCTTAGTTTCTCGTGTTGTACTTTAGCTTTTCAACATGAATAATATGTTGATAAAAAATTTCTAATCCAACTAAGATTTACAACTCAATTAAATAACTTAACTAAATCAAATAACTTAAAAATTTTATAGTCGTCCAACCACAAGAGTCTTAAACGAACTAGGAGTTTTATAATACTTGTACAACCTGAATTACCACAAAAATATATGATTTTTAATATAATTAATATTATATATAAATTTCTAACAAAGAAAACTTTTTTTTAAAGAAAATATTAAACTGTAGTTCACAAACTTAAAAACTAAGTTACCAAATAATTTATTTTAAATTTAATTTAATTTTTTAACTAAAATTATAAAAATAAAATAAAAAAATTAAATTTTAAATTAATTACGTAGGTTTCCTTTGACAAACACATATTTACCGGCATTTGACTTTGTCACCTATTTAACCAAAATTCTATTTAAATTAAGAGTATGTTTATTTCAACATACGTAATTACTTACTTTTTATTGTTCAGTTAATAAACAAAATTAGTAAAATATTTACTTCATAAATCAAAATTAATTTTTCATTTTTTTCAAATTATCTTATTTAATATTAATTTCTCATTTTAGCGTGAAAATGAGAGATTTTTCATTTTTATTTTTTAAATTATTTTATTTAATGGTGGTGTTTGGTATTACTAAAATTAGTAATTTATAAATTGTCAGAAGTTGTGAATATTTAATAAAAATTATAACTTATAGTTAAATAGAAGAAAAAATAATTATCAATTGTAAATTTAACTTATAGATACTTAAAAAAATTTATAATTTATAATTAAAATTAGTAACGTAAAATTAAAACTACTAAAGTAGCTTTGACAAACACCCACATTGATTTCAATATGAATTTTATTTTATTAATTTCAATGATTTCTAAGAAAATTTGGTGAGAGATCTTATTTTAAGTATTTATTTAAAAATATCACGTTTCATAAGATTTTATTTTTGACAATTATTAGTGTTCCAAACAGGTTTAACCATAATTATAATGTGCAAGTCTCCCCCTCTCTCTCTCTCTCTCTCTATCTATATATCTCTATATCATTCAT
>JAOTRH010032935.1:9044-20883 GCA_034768845.1 Heliamphora exappendiculata
ACTCTTTTCTCTAGTTGATGATTATATAACTTTAAGATTTTGATTTTTTTAATCAATTTTTACTCTCCCTTCTAATTATCGCGTTTGTTTTATGTGAATACAAGCATCTGGTTATGTAATGGTTTTATAGTCTCCCAGTTTCAAATATGAGATAGGTAGGCTATACAAGAATACAGGTCGTGCCAAACTTGTTGAGAACGATTTGTGCTATTGAAAGATAGTCTATACCGGATTTGAATCATGCTTTGTTCTTGATAGACCCGCTAGGGCATGTAGCCATAGCGAGCCTTTTTTGAATCAACCGGTTAGATCCTTAATCAATATACATACTAATTGATGCGAGATTAGGGTGGATTCGAACTCCTAGTTCCCTCTTATTATTGGAAATCGAGTTGTTTAATTTGCTTTTATTTATTTTCATTTAGTTTAATCGAATCAAACCAGTTTTCTTATAAATCTTGGATTAGGAATTGAATTAGATAACAACGCAATTTAGCCTTTTTGTCCTTGTGGAACGATACTCAATCTCAACTGCTATTCTATGGAGTAGTAGTTTCTCCTGAATTTGTATCATTTATTTTTTGCTCGTAAACAACACAAACAGCTAGTCTTTCATCAAATCTTTCAAAAATATTCCAAACTTATCCTCAAAATACACTTTAACCATTTCTGATGAAAAATTTGAATGCTCCAACCCCTTCATCTTTTAAACATTTTATGAAATCTTCTTAAAAAAAGTCCAAACTTATCCCTAAAGCTTCTTTAACCGAATTTGGTGAAAGACTTCTTTTTTCCTTGATTTGATGAAAAATTAGGTCTTTATTTGATCTGGTATAGGTTCGATGAAAGCGTTGAGAGCTCAATTTTAGCTCATTTTCAAACAAATTTAAATTTGACGGGAAAAAAAAGACGATGGGCTGGGGATTCCCTAATATTGGTTCTCAAGTTGGGACAATTAATATAGGTTTTCTGGTTCTCAATTCTTACTGTCGGTTAATTAATATCGTTAGCTAAGATTGTAGCAACAATAACAAATAGTAAGAAATATTTGGGGAAAAAATTCCACGATCGTGTCAAAAATGATCGAGAGAGATAGAGAGAGAACCTGTCGATATTGTCACGGAGACGATTATCGAACGATCGACGGCTACTTTTGGTGGTTGGAAAGGAACGATTCTAGAGAGAAGGGCGATTGTTGGCGGCGACAAACAAAGAAAAAATGGATCGAGTGAGTCTACCGGATGCTGCCGCTTAGACAAGAGTCATCGGCTATCGACGGTGTTCGCCGGCGTGACTTGCCGCCGTCGAGGCGTCGCCGATGGTGACCCAGAGAAGGATCGAGAAGTGGGCGGCGCTGGTTTGGGTGGTTTAGTTTCGTAGGGCTTCAAGTTTATGAAAATCCCTATGAACATGCGATCAGTATTTGCTACATGTGAAACATGATAGTTTTGGGCATGTTTGGGTTAGCTTATGTGGGCTTTACTTATTTTTTGTCGTTTTTTTTTTAATTATATTTTTGTTATTTTTTATTTTTAAAATTGTCTCAAAAAATTAAAAAATAATTTTTACCAAAATATAAGCAAATTTACTAAAAACAAAACTAAAGATTATAAAATTTGACTTATTAATTTTTTTTAATTTTTTAATTTTTTTATATGTTAGTTGAAGATTTTTTTTAGAACGCCTCAATGAAAAAAGAATTTTGATTTATTGGAATATTAAAATTCATAGTTTGTGCTAAATTTTGTAAAAGTTGCTTATTTTTGTTCTGTTTTTGAACTTTTTAATTTTTGACTAAATTATTGTGTCTGAGATGAATTAAAAAAATAAAAAAAATGATCAAAAGATGATAAAAATTAATTAATGACGAAAATAAGTAACATAAAATTTAAATTATTAACTTATTTTTTATTTTTTAACAACTTTTTTATGTTTTGATAAAAAAAATTATTTTTGACTCGTTTTGACGAGAAGAGTCGAAAAGAATAATAATTTAACTAAACGATGAAAAAAATTTACTAAAAATAAATATAAACAAAATAAAACAAACAATTATTCCAAACAAAATTTATATCAATAAAACTATATATATATATATATATATATATATATATATCATGTCTGGTACAATATTTAGAGCTTATTTGGCAGCTCATCTTTTTGACAACAATACCTTCGACTCATAAGATATTATTTGTTCGCTTCATTTTGTTAACAATAATATTTTTATTTATAACATATATAATTATTAATATAAAATATATTAAAAAATAAAATTATTTAATTTAATTAATAAGTAAACAAATTAATTTTTTATTCAAATAAATAATTTTTAAAAAATTAATTTAAAAATTAAATTACCAAAAAACTTTCTTTAAACTATTTTTGCTCCAAAATTTCTAGCCGAGTTAGGTCAAGCTTTTTTTGGGAGGAGTAGCCCAGGCCTGATCTTAGCGATATACGGCTTGAAATTGGGCTCGGTCTTTTTCAAAAAAATATATTTAAAATTATTTTTTAATTATTTTTAAATTGCTATTATATATAATATCTATGTGTTTTTTATATTTATTTTAATTTCTAAACAAATTTATAATAATTATTATTTTTAATTGTTTCTCTATATAAAAATTTAAAATACAATAATATTTATAATTTAATAAATAATAATTCATTATAAATTTATATTTATAAACTCAGCTTATAATTTAAAATATAATGGCATTTATAATTTAATAAATAATAGTTTATTTTTAAGAAAACACTATTCATCACAATTTTTTTGAGGGAAAAATCGATGATTGAATGAATGCTTCAATTGCTTTTATTTAATATTTTATTTTTTTAATAGATGTTTATAATCGAAATCGTTAATTTTATAGTATTTCTTAATTTTATTACTTACAAAAAAATTAAATTAATTAGATATTTGTAAATATGTGATTTAATTATATTTGTTTAACACTATTTTTTGTAAGATTAGATTTATTATTTATTTATTTTTAAACAAATGTGATTTAGTCACGTAACTATCAATATTTAGTTAATTTTATTTTTGAACCAATGATCTACTAATAAAAAATTTTAATTATAAAAATATACAAAAATACTAAGTCTCTGAAAATAAATCAGCGAAACAATTAACCATCAATGATTTAGTAAGCATTATTTACTTACGTTGTCTCACATATTACTTTTTTTAGAATTTAATACTAAAGCATTTTTAGGTTTTATTGTACTTATTTATTTATTAAAAAATTTATACATTTGCAATTTATACGGCGATATCTATTAATTAATATTCATGCCAAATATAAAAATGTATAAAAACACAAAAATTACTTTTTAAAGTTTATTTTTATGAAGTTCTAATTAATTTAATTTTTTGTTTGCCAGGAAGTTTAAGGTTAAGTTTTTGTCTTTTGACTTAAAATTAAAAAAATTAAATTTTTTTTGTTAATTTTATTATTATCTAAAAAATGAGATATACTTTAAATTTTAATTTAATAAAATTACACTAATTAATGTGAAAATTTTATTTTTTTTAAAAAAATAAAAACTATTTCAAAATTTAATATGTGAAATTTCTCATACATATGATTTTAATTTTGTTATTCCTAATTTTAAATAAAATTGAGTAACTTATGAATGAAAAATCTCTCATTTATAATATTTTTTCATACATTAGATGAGAAACTTTTCATACATATATATTTTTTTAATTTTGTCATTATTAGTTTTAAATGAAATTAACAGCTTATGAATAAAAAATTTTGAGTATAATTTTTTTTCATGCATGAGAAACTTCTCATACATATTATGAGAAACTCTTATATATTTTTTTTCTTAATTTTAAATGAAATAAACAATTAATAAATAAAAAAAAATTTAGTACAATTTTTTTTCATGTATGATCAAAAAATTCTAATACATAGTATGAGAAATTTTTTATACATATTTTTTTTAATTTTGTTATTTTTAATTTTAAATGAAATGAACAACTAGTGAATGAGAATTTTTTCTTAGTATAATTTTTTTATGTATGAGAAATTTGTTATACATATTTTTTTTAATAAACGAGCAACTAATGAGAAAGAAAATTTTCTTTGTATACTTTTTTTTTCATGTATGAAAAACTTTTCATACATATTTTTTAAAAATTTATCATTCTTAATTTAAATGAAATGAACAACTTATGAATGAAAAATTTCTTAAACTTCTCGTGTGTGTGTCTATATATATATTAATTTTGTCATTCTTAGTTTTAAATAAAATTAACAACTTAACTATGAGAAATTTTTCAGTATAACTTTTCTTAACGTATGAGAAATTTTGCATGCAATTTCACATGATATATATATATATATATATATAAAGAAACTTATTTTACAACCATACAAATTGGGTGAAGTTTCTATTAGTATATAAGTATATGAAAATATTTTTATATAGTTTAATACATTTTGAAATTTAAGTACTGAAAATTTCTTATATAGTAATATATGAAAAGTTTTTATACATTATGAAATCTGAATATAAAAAATTTCTCATAGCAGGTATGTATATGAGAAGTTTCTAATATAGTGATATATGATATGTTTTTGATACATTTTAAAATTTGAGAATGAGAAATTTTTCATAACAGATATGTATATTAAATATTTTCATATAGTGATATATGATAAGTTTTTGATAAATTTTAAAATCTAAATATGAAAAGTTCTTCATTGTAGGTACGTATATAAGAATATTCTCGTATAGTGATATATATATATATATGAAACTTTTAATACCTTTCTAAATCTGAGTATGAGAAATTTCTTATAACACATATGTATATGCGAACATCTTAGATAGTGATATATGCAAAATTTCTTATCAATTAATATTTTTGTTATTTTTAATAAAAAAATAAGAATTATTTTAAAATCTAGTATGAAAAACTTCTCATATAATTTTTTTTCTAATTTTGTTATTATTAATTTTGAGTAAATAAACACTTTTGAATGAATAATTTTTCAAAATAAAATTTTTTCAATATAGTCATTCATGAAAAAATTCTCAAAGTTTTTTATATTCATATTTCTAAACACAACAGTATAATAATTTCTTGAAAATATATAGTATGAGAACTCATACCTTGACGCAAGACATGACAAAATTTTCACATATGAGACTCTTGTATTGAAAAAAAAAATAATCACATCAATATTTATTTTTTATTTTTTAAAGAAAAAATAAGAAACATTTCAAAATATAGTATGAAAAATTTTCTTATACATATATTTTTTCAATTTTATTATTCTTAGTTTTAAATTAAATAAATAATTTATAAAAGAGAAATTGACCAGAAAATTAAAAAACATTAGAAAAAAACCACTTTACAGTTTTTATAGTAGTTTTTTGTCTTTAGTAAAAAAATTTTAAAATTTTAATTAAAATAATTATATTTTTAAATTCGTTTTACTATGAAAAAATAAAAAATTAAAAAATCTAAACCGATTGAAAAAATAAAAAGAAAAAGAGAAGAAGAGAAAAAAAAAAACAAAAAGTAAAAAACAAAATTCCCAAACAGTGCCTAAAAATAAAAAAAAGCACCAAGGTCATAGACCTTGTACGCACTTTCCTCCTTTCTATTGCTAAGCTGCGGAAGTAATTCCGTAAAATTTTCGGTCAATCTATTCTTGATTCATAGCATCACTCTTACTTTTATAAACTAACTTATAATTTAATAAATAATAGTGTCTATAATTTAATAAATTATTATAAGTTTATATTTATAAACTAAATTATAATTAAATAAACAATGGTCTTTATTATATTTATTTTAATTTATAAATATAAAATTTTGATAATAATAATTTTATTACTATTATTTAATTTTTATATAGTTACTATTTTGCATATAAAAAAATATAAAAAACATCGAGGTTGAATTTCGAGCCGAGCTATCGTTTGGACTTTTGTAGAAAAGTTTAGGTCGGACCTCAGACTCGGGCCACAGGTTCCAAGGGGTCGGCGCAGGCCCAACCCTAACAAACTCGAGCTCGGGTGGGCTCGGACTATTTTCAGACTTGGACCGAGTTTGAATTGTCGCGACTCATTTTTTACCAATGGCATCTGTGACCGATCAATGAATAAAACCCACCAAAGGCTTTTAATTTTTGTTTTGGTATCATTATATAAACAATGGTTGTGTCCAAGTTTATTGTTAAAAAAATATTTAAAATAAATAAAATATATACTATCTTTAATAGCATGAATATTATGTCAAAGAAAATAAATAAACTTTAATTAATATAATTATGTCATTTTACTACAGATCTCTCTTAATAATTTTTGTTCCTTTTCCTCTGATTGGGCAGTACTTAGCAACCTTTTTCTTCACTTTCCTGAAAAATTAAAGCAACAATGTTATAAATATTGGCTCGTATGAGTACTCATATAGTAAGATTACTAGTTTACCATGAAAATATCACAATATTTTAAATCTTGCTATTTGACATTTATATATGCTAACTTTAAGAAAATTCATATAACAGTACTCTTATGCACATAAATAATAATATTAATAACAATATTCGATACTTTTTGTATTCAACGGTTCATGCCAATATCTTAGGATACGACCCTAAGTTTAATCATTTGGGTATGATATAAACCTGTCACTGCATGCCTGTGATCTCACCCTTATTACTTTACTTCCTGGTATCTTTATTTTCCTGTTCTTAATGCCAAAAAATACCGTTCGAACTGTACTTCATTAATAATATTAGTTCAATAAATAATATAATTATAATGATATTCATGATGTAGTATATAATTAATAACCAAAATAAGATTTTTGAGGAAAATTAATTATTTTTGGACAAAATAATTTATAAAAGCAAGTAATCTAAATTTATGCGTCTCACCTATCATTTGAATATCTCGTATAATAAGAGGTATACGACCATTCCACAATATTCCACAATTCACAGTTTCTAGTTCCTTCCTCTTTTTCTCTTTCTTTTGTTTCCCTTTACTTGTATATTGCCACCAGGTGCCTTTTATAGGCTACTTGAATCTCGAAGTAATGATGAAAATTATGGTCAAAATCTTTTTCAATCATTAGTTTTGATTTGATCTTATTTAAATATTTTTCATTCATTAACTTTGATTTAATCTTATCTATAACACCCCGATCCTTCTCGTGACAATGATATTGTCCGTTTTGGGCAAAACTCTCGCAGTTTTGTTCTTCTTAGAGGATTACCCATCCTTGCATTGCTCCCGCTCAAGTACGCTTAACTGCAGAGTTCTGTTAGGGTCTTTACTACATGGGAAAATGTCTCGTTGAATGTAAGAGTCCAAAATTTTTTCTTTATAACTCAGAAACTCTTTCTCCTTTTTCGATATGGGATGCCCATATATCACATTTTCAGAGTAGCTATGCATATAGTGCGCTTGGTGAGCTATGGCTTTGTGGGAAGTTTATTGAGTGACTTCCTATAGATGTTGGAGCATGGGGCATGGTAAGATAGAATATTCTGATCCATTGGAACAACTTCTCAAAAGACTGATCAATGTCAACCCCATTTTGTATATGCTTACATGAGGCATTTAATTGGAATGAGAGAGTTCAAATCTTCTTAAGAGCTTGAGCATGGCAACAAACCAAAACAAAAACCCCTTTTGGGGGAATTCTTATCCTTGTGTTTTGAATACTGTGGAATGTGGAATCTACTTTATCATTATTTTTTTCTGCTAAGTACTGTGGAATCTAAATATGTTAGCTCTCTGCTTAGCTGAAGCTCTTCACTCTCTTCCCTCCTTTTCTTTAGATGTTTTGCTTGTTACTTGCACCAGAAACAAAAGATGACTACAAGCAGCTCAGATCTTCCCGAGAAGTCCGTGCAATTCTCTTCTAGATGCCCATCTGAGGAGACCTTCGTGACCAACTCTTTAGAAGTCTACTATGGAGGAGCTTCTGCTGGCATACCATTTATGTGGGAATCTCAATCGGGTACGCCAAAAGTTACATTCCATGAGAATGCACTTCCTCGTCTTATACCTCCACCTTCCTTCCATTTTAGTTCCATGAAAAAACAGATTAAAAGACACCCAAAGACCATCCTTTTCCGCACTCTTCTTCCAAAGCTTAGTCTAAGGAGATCCAGCCACCCGCCAACCGCCATCTCCTGCTTCTTCATTATTGTCATCATCACCTTCTGGACCACCGTCTCAGTTTACTCCAAATATACAAGGGCAGTTCCACCTTTTGAGTCCGAGATTGTCTTTTGATTTGAGGATTGACGAGGAAGATGAATACCCATCACCTGTTTCAACATTGTGCTTTGGGGTTGGTCGTGGTTCAAATGCTAGGTAGCGTGGGTGCTTTCCAAACATAATCAAGGTACTGCTCAGAGTATCTGCATGAACTATTGCTATTTTTGGAATTTTGAAGTGCCCTTGTTCTTGACAAGGGGCTAGGGCGTCATATGCTATTTTAGAGATTATATGATCTTGTGATGGAAAGACGTAGATGGTGCTATCTTCTAAGAAGTAATTAGATTTGTGAAATAACTAGGTTCATCCTTCAGTTGATGTGAATCATGTTAATGCCATTATCATCGTCTTTTTTGTATTCGTGAAAGCGAGGCTTCAGATTAGCCACTCCTTTTGTTGTTGTTTTTGGCTTTCTTCGGGCAATTTTTCGATGCAGGTCTGAGCAAGTGAACACGGCACTCAATCCCATTTGAAGACTTTCAAGTGTCTGGTCACTGGTATATGCTCTCTAATGGACTATCAATCCTAGTTTTCATAGCTCAAATTACCCTCATAGTTAAAAAATGTCATCATTTCTCTACCCTTTCTATATATGTGACAACGGGCAATAAAACTTGCTTGAAGCTACTATCCATTGTTTAATGAGCAAGAATTTGTGGACATTGTAAATCAGATCTGTGTTTCAGCTATTTGGATCACACTTTTGATGGTGGTAAACCAAACTATGCTGTATTTTAATACTCAATTTTTATGATGATGAAAACCTCTTTGTTTATTAATGTAAGGGATAGCATATATGGTTACAAATTCTTGTTGATTTTACATGAATGCAGTTTTTCTTTAATTTTATTTTTGCACGCGTGTGATGAGTAATTATTAGATGGTCCAAAATCACATGGTCTTGGACCATCTCAGCCATACATTCAAATGGAATCCAAACACTTTGATAGGGTCTACACGAATGTGACTCTTACATGATATGATATGTGACTATAATGGTCTAGAGCCACCTAATATTTTATCATGTATGACTTTCTTACAAGCCAGGTGGATGCGAAAAGTATAGAACAAGTCAAGAGCTAAAGCTTCGGAGGACAGTTAATAAGCTATGATGTACATATGCACGATGTCATGTTGTTAAAAAGTCCCATTTCAATAGCAAGTGAGACCAAATATTGAAATGGTTGGACTTTTAACATTTCCAAAATGAAGAATTTGGTGGGAAATAAAATATTAGGGTTAGAGATGAAATGTGGTGTCTAAGAATAACCCAAAAAAAAAAAAAAACAAAAGAAGGAACGTGTCTATTGTGGTTTTTTAATTGCCGTTTTAGCTGCTGCTTCTTCTTCTACTCTTTATTTATTTATTTTTTTGGCATTAGAAGTTGTGTTATAGTATACTGTTTGTCACACTTTTTACATTTCATTTCTGGATCAAAAACAATTTAAGAAGACTGAAAAAGCTAATTTTGAAAAAGTTTAATGTTAGTGCCTTTTAACTTTTGTTTTTTAATAATTAATTTTTAACACAAGTTTTTGCCGCAACAAGCAGCGAGGCCGCACTTAGGTCGTTATTTCCTTTATGACAGCCAATTATTCTATCAAATATTATTATTTTAGCTGTTTATATTTATTCCACTCCATTCATATTGCAAGTTTGGGAGCTCTGGTTTGGAGGCGCTGTTGTCTTTCAGTAAGCAATAGTTTATGGAGAAATAGTTTGAAACTACTTCGTTTAAGAGTTCTGTGTGAAGTTGTCATGAAATATAGTACTATGACAATACCTTATAATTTTTTGGTGCAACGATGATAATTCCTGTGCCATCCTTGATGAGCATTAATCTATTCCAAAAATTACACATCTTTCTATTTTAATGTATTGGTGATCTTGGATCATGTAAGAATTTTGAGATACGAAAATTTTAAAACACATCTAATGATTTTTAATTAATTGAGATAGAAAAACGTATAATTTTCAAGACAGATGATCTTTTGCCATTCTTGTAGCCTTTTAAATTGGTTATTGTTGCACCCAATATCTATTCCCCAATTGCTGTAGTAAGTAGAATAGGTGCTCAACCTAAAACTAGCTTACAATTATGGCCCATTGGTTTCTTAGGATTGTGACTGTATGTGCTATATATATGGTCAATCTATAAAACTTTCTTCCTGTTACAATTTTTGGCTCTTTTTTGTGTAGTGTGTGGTCATCACCTTCCTTCATTTTTCCTTGTTGCCATTCAACGGTTCTACAGGTATATTACATGCAATTTAAGTGACACTATGACCCGTGTTTACTTAAATGACAATTCAAGTAATTTTCAAAAATAGTGAGCAATGCTGGCTAGAGTGTTTGAGTTATTTGTTTCTACATAATTGTGCTCATTAACTACTTGAATTGCATTCGAGTGTCTTGCTCAAGTTCAAACATTTGTTGGGCACTCGAGCTCTGACGTTGATGCTTTTTGGTGGTTAGCGCTCGTCAAGCACTCAATAAGGGATCAAGTGTTGGTTTTTTAGATAAGAAATTGAGTGTTGGTTTTTCAAGAGCGAGTTGTCACAACCCAAAAATTTTTTACCTGTATGCATCTCATGTGGCACTTTGGCAATTCATCCCGAATGTCTAAGTTAATCTTTCCCATGCAATCATCACACGAAATACATACATAAAAAAAAACTCAACTATGCAAATAATTTGTACAAGTATTACAAAGATACAACTCTCTCTCACAAGTGATAACAAGTTCACCAACTTATACTTGGCCCTCGACACTCACCTTTGAGAACCCATTATGGAACACTCTCCTGAGTCCCACCCCCACTTTCACCATAGAGAGTTCCTTGGAACCGCCCATAATGCTCTTCCCTTGGAATATCCTAAGACCATATTTATTTTGGCGAATTAATAGTCTGTCCGGACTATTAATTCAGAATATAGTCTAATACCGCGTTTATTAAACCTCTAAACTAATAGTTCGAACAGACTAATCTGGACTATTAGTCTGCTAAATAGAAATAATTAGTGAGTGGGAGAAATATGGAATTAGGAATGGTTGGATTAAGATTGTAAGGCCTTTCATTTGAAGCTCTTTGTACTTTCATTTTAATAATTAGAAGTGGGTTATTTGCAGAGTTTGTTTGCTGAGGTGCCTTGCTCAAATCATCCTCAGGTTAATAAGAATTTGAAATTATTATTATCTGTTTATGAGTACTGCATTTTTTCCACTTCTTAAACCATTGCTTCATTTAATAGCATCTCCAATCCAAAACATTATCTTAGACAATTAAAACAATACCTTTTGTTAAAAACAAATTTAAAATTTTTACTATCAATCAAAAACAATACATTCCTTTTTTTTTAAAAAAGAATTTCTTCTAGGATTGACCCAAAAAAATTATGTTGTTTTATTTTTTTGATTTTATTAAATATATTCAATATTAATTTCATTTTAAAGGAATCATTGATACCTTTTCTACAATACTAATTTTAAAAATATAAGATGTACATATTAAAAGTTAAAGATGGTTTACTAAAACAAAACAAAAAGTATAAAGAATATAGTTGGTATTCCAAT
>JAOTRH010032946.1:0-20883 GCA_034768845.1 Heliamphora exappendiculata
AAACTAAGGCAGACGAGTCAGATGCAGGCGGAGGAGCAGGCGAATGAGGGATATGAGCAGATTGGCCCAACGAGGAACATAACAACCAAGAATATGCATTCGATGCGGTAGGCAAACTCTTGCTAGACATAATTTGGTCCGTAAACCCACGGACATCAGGATCTAAACCAGCAAGTAAGGAGGCAATCATGAAGTTCTCCCATTGACGCTTCTGTTGCTGTAAATCAGTAATGAAAGGACGATACTGAAATAACTTATCCCAGATACTCTTGAGAATACTGTAATATTCAGACAAAGGTTTTTCAGCCTGCTTGGTAGCAAAAATCTGCTTATAGAGCTCATAAACACAGGATACATTGCTCTGGTTCGAGAAAAAATCTGCAAGAGCGTCCCAGATTTGCTTAGAGGTATCACATAACTCCACTGTAGAAGCAATATGAGACTCCAAACTATGCCACAGCCAGCCCATAACAATAGAATCAACTGTTTCCCACCTAGAAATGGTGGAATCCCCTTTGGGTGAAGGAGAATCAGTAATGTACTTCAACCGTTGTTTGCCTTTGAGAAAAATCTTAAAGGCATGTGCCCAAGTTAAATAATTAAAACTGTTAAGGCGTTTAGACGTGACACAACACTGCAAGTCATCATCTTTGAGGTCACTAAATGATTTCTCAGCCATAGTAAATCAAAAAGTAAGTGTAATCAATCAGAAATTAACCAGTGAGAGCTTAACCAGGAACCAATGCAGCACGAAAGCAAAAAAAATGAGTCGCGGACCCTCAAACAGCAAAGAAACCCTCCCAAATCATCAAATAATCCCAGATTTGGCAAGAATCATGAGTTTCGACGCCTGTAGAAGGGATTTGGAGCATCTGAGAGCAAGAACAACAAGAATCGAAAAGAATCGCAAACTGGCGAGCCACGAGCAGAGAGCGCCGACCTTCAAATCGACCAAAAATCTATCAAAAATGGACCAAAATCACCAAGCAACCATAGATCGAACATGATAAGAGGGATTCGGCACCCATAGAATGAACCTCAACCACCAAGAACCAAAATCGAAGTCGCGAAGCCCCAGATCGAAAACCCTAGGGTCTGAAACTTGCAAAACTTTGAAAAAGCACAAAATATGCCAATCTTCTCCAAAAAATCAGAGAAAAATCATCGAAAAACTCAGTGGACGGAGGTGAATCGAACCAGAGAAGCGGCGTTTGTCGCTGTCTATACAGTCGCTGATGTCGTGCTGATGTCATCGAACGAAATATGACGTCAGCGAGCTATTTTTGCTGTGCGACAAAGGCTAAAGCTTTACGAAGCTTTTAGGGTTAGATCGGAAGTGCTCTGATACCAAGTTGAATAGTAAAAATAAATTTAGGGTTTGAAGAAAGAAGAAGAAGAAACAGAGAAGAAGAAAATAGATGAGAAAAAAGAGTTTAGGGTGGTTAATTAGCCTCATTCACCCACATATCATTTATATATTATTAGGTCAAAGACAAATAAAGTGCAATAATCCAATTAAGGAAATAAAATAAAAATATAAAAGAATGAAACTAATAAACTCTCAACATATACCACCACTACAGGGATTCGAATCTCACGACAATGTCTAGTGTGTGATCAACAAAATTTCTACACCGAATTTATCCATTTGTTCGCATCCTTCACCACTAAGGGACTCCCTCGAAAATTAACACTAGGGTACTCAATCGAAACATCGACAGGGTCCTCCTATGAGAAAAACATATCACGTGGTAATCCCCCAAAAACCATCTGCAAGGTACTCCCATGAGACAAAAGATCCACAAGAGACTCTCCCTAAAAGTAGCATGACCTTAAGGTTCATTTCAACTGTCATCTTTATTAGACAAGCATGTGACTCCCGCAACCCATAGCCGATGAATGTAAATATACAACTTTATGGTATAAAATACTAATTTGCTATATGAAAATCTTACGTATGATGTAAAACTAGCATGTGCTGTCACGCTCCGAAAATATAACAATAAAATCCCACGATATAAATCGTAAAAAAACTTGAATCAAAGACCTTAAAAAGAAACCGAGTCAAAAGAATAATGAAAATTAAACTTTGTTTGAATTAAAACCAAAACATTTCGCCTTTCCCATTAAGGATACAAATAAAAAAGAGTACTTTTCTTGTAAAACAATCATATAAATGTGCCAATTTATGCTAAAAAGGATGTCTCAAAGAAACCAATCAAAACCCTTTTTAAAATAATTTTTTTCCAAGAATACCTCTTAGCGAAGGCTGCTCGAGCGGTAGGGTAATCGAGAGCCTCTAAGGTGAAAATGGTGAAATTTTTCTAAGCGTTGAAAAATAACCCTTTTTTCGTACTTTGAATATAGTTTTAGATGAGAAAAAATATGAAGTTAAACATTGGACATTGAAATAACTCTATACATCCCAATAACTTGTAAATCTAGCATATTAATCCATAGAATTTCATGCAAAACTCAAGGGTAAACCTAGAATAATAGCCCAATATCTCACATGCATGCAATTCATGAGTACTTAGCTTTAGAACCTTACAAAATAGGTTACACAAATCCAAAATACATTCATTCAAAATGCCAAAAAGAATTACAATTTTCATTGATCAATTCACAAAGTTTGTTTTAAAAGATTTGTAATTCTATCAAAAACAACCTAAAAGGTCTCCACAATCATTTTTCTCATCCAACTACCTTCTTTCCGTTATCACTTGAAATTGTATATACAACATGAGCCGAGGCTCGTAGAAATAAATTAAAGATGAACAAATGCATGACATGCGAGGATGGTTATGCAAAATATACGACAATACTTTATCCAAAACTAATTCCGTTTTCAAACCAATTTCCATTCACATAAGCGGGTTTTTCATTTATATACGAGATCACTTTATTTTCATACCTAACACTATAGTTTTAGTCTTCCATTTCCTTATCATTTTCAACATTCCATTTCAAGTTCTCCAACGTTCACACACACATGCGTGCGCGCACGCGTGCACACACACACACACACACACACACACACACACACCCATTGGCACTTTCCAAATCCAACCAATTCATGGTATAAGTTCTAAGAACTGAAGCCGAACGAGCTTATAAACCCATGTCGCGCTACTACCGATCGAGCCACGCGAGACCCATTAAGTAACGGTGCGTTCTCTAACCCGCCACAACTAACGCCTATTCACAGTTATTAGCCAATTGGTAGGTCTCCCAATATGCACAATTTTTCGGTCTTGCACGAGGAGCTACTCGAGCCCAACCTTAATTATCCATAGATCCAAATCAGTTCATTCATTTTCTCATTTTCCAAAATTCTAAACACAAGTCCAATCCAAACATAGTTCCTCTCGTCAACACCCAACACATATAACGTTAAAATCATTAACAATTACTGAAATTCTCATATTTCATATATTCGAGTTTAGTTAACTCAAAACCACCAACCCAAACATCACATGATTTCATACTCCATCAAGATTCATATGATTTATTCAAAACCCCCAACCCATCAAAGCATAGTTCTCTCATTTCATAAAAACTCATACAATTTATACACAACTAGATTAAAAAAACCTCTAATTTACCGAAATTTAAGTCAATTTCATCATTTGAACTCTCCAACCCAAACCCCCCCAATTTATTCAAGGTTTGACCCAATCCAAATCCTAACTTTTCAAATCATAAATCGACGGTTCTCTAACGACAATAACATGATAGATTCAACATAAATCACCTACAAACTCAAGGTTCAACATGATTTAACATCAAACTCTAACCTAGTGTTCTAAAAACATAAATTTTCATGCCTTTATGTAGATAGACAAAATATACAACTCATATCCATCAAATGTTCAACAATAGTCAGAAACCCTACCTCTTTGATGATCAAGCCACAAGAATCAAGTTCTAGCAAGTTTCAAGGTTGAAAATCACCAATCGATTGGTGAGAGTGGAGCTTCCAACGCGTAGCTCAAATCTCCAACGGATGTATAACCAAGAGCGGAGTAAGAGATGAGCTCCAATGGAGGCTTGGAGAATCCCAAGAGAGCTCGTAATATGTTTCTAGGGTTTTTTGGTTCAAATTAGAGAGAGAGAAGTGAAGAGGGAAAGACAAAAAGAAGCTTAACTTGAGTTTTTAAAAAGCTATATGTCGACCGTTCGCTTGTGCAGACTTATGACCGCTCGAGCGGTCACCCATTGTCGGCGCTCTGAACAAAGAAACTATATATGGTGTGAATTTTAAGTCAAACACCCCAAAATTTATTCCAACAACTCACAATAATTGATCTCATGTATTACCAAGCATGTAATTATCATTATCAATTGTTATCATGATTAAATTTTAATTTTTTCTCAAAATTAAACACATTTTCACTTTTCACCGAACGTTTCATAGCAACCTTTAATTAATCTTCAAAAATAAAAAGGAACCGAGTCCCTACAACTTTCCCCCTCAGAAAATTTTGTTTCTAAAATTCAACACCAGATCTCGAGTCAGTTGTCTTTCCATCAACCATCAATAATCTACAAAACAAGACTCCGCAAGGTTATCTATCGATAGAGATGCTAATGTATCTTACACCCAAGATTGACGCATCACAGCATACCCATGTTTTCGAGAAATAAACATTTATACCGACTGCTTTCGCAAAAAATGTCTCACTAACGCTAAGGTCATCCAAATGTTGTCAAACCAAGGTACAACTCACACCACCGAGGTACCAAGACATAACTCACACCAAACGTGACCAACTCAAAGCTATCAATCGCATAGCACAAAACAAATCCACAACCGAAATTGGTTTCAAAACTCTTTGTTTGTAAAAACTAAGATTCCCACTTGAACTGCTGCAAACTGGCTCGTTCTCATCTCAAAATGCACACCGTGGACTACTTCTGTAAGCCAAAACACACTTTATCAAACCTTGACATCGTTCACGAGAAGCCACACGCATCACGCCCAAAATCTTATTCAAGCCCTCACGATCGACTGACGACTACAGAACTCTAAATCACATCATCACTCTACGTACGTCAGTAACACCACTACCAAAGTCGAAGAGATGCTCATTCCTGAGTAGAGATAATAAACATATGGTTCTAGAGAAAGGGACTCACTCAAATCATAGAAAACTCCAAGGAACACACTTTCGTCTTATGATTTGTAAGCATTCCATCTAAACCTTCACTCTCTACCAATCCTCAACCAGCTTCTCAACCCACACATCCACAATTCTCACTTTACGAAATTACTATGTGTCACATTACCATTAAGATCAAGATTCTATACAATCGAGATTACTACCCTGGTATTATAACCATTAAGATCAACACCTCCACATGAACTTAAATGAGTCACATGGGCTAAACACACTACACAGATTAAACATTCTATAGGTAAATACTTACTTACACGAATCCAAACCACATTACTCGTTACAACATAATGGATATACGTAATCCCACATTTTATAATCAAATCTCTGACTCCTAATTGATTATTCAACCTCTAATTAATCAAAATTGATTCCATTTGGCAGAGGACTAAACAGTTTGAAACACCAAACTAAACACAAGCTAAAACTCATAAAGGACTTTCAGGGACTCACAATGTGAACAGCTCGGCCACAGAAATCTCAACAAGGAACTTACTTGATAAGAGCTAAGGACATCACCATTCTCGTACTAACCAGAATATGTCTTACATAACTATTAAACAGCATTCGATTTATCACTGTAGACTTAAATTCTACACCTTAACACTAACTCCTCTTTTAGAAAAAAGACAGGCATTCCCGATTTATCAACTCGATATCTCAAGAGACACAACCCGAACACTCATACTTATAAGGTAGAGCAAACAAATCTTCATCGAGAAGCTACGAGAAACCAATCTTATACTCATATGATTACTGTGGTATAGATTCACAAGGCATAGCCAAAAAGGACCACGATAAGGGTACAAGGTTCATGGAGATTTTAATCTTCTTAGAAAATTGCCAAATCAAGAATCCATCAAAAGTTTTCAGCATTCATATCCAACAAGGGTAAAAAAACTCACACATGATAACCATCTACAAGGTAGCTCTCTCTACGTAGAGAAATTAGAAGGTCAACCGGAGACTCCCACTTAACACCACCACATCTTAGGGTAACCATTACATACTCGGCTCAGGAGAACACTATCCACCTGTCCTTAGAATGACATTGAACTTCACCGTACCAGATGTTGTCAATCCCAATCACGATGATTATACCACCCATTACACTTAGCTCTCACACTCATATTCTACTCATACACATCAAATACAATTTACTTCCTTATTCCCCAAATGACGCGGCTCCCATGCCCACAAGTTTATCACCGGGTAAACACAAAAGCATTGCACTACACATTCATATTACACCAAGGTTTCATCTCGCAAGGTTGCGCTACACTAACCTGACTCCAAATAGGTAAACAACAGCTACACTACAACCTCGAGTTTATTGCTTAGGCAAACCCACAAAAAAAACGTAAGATGCTTAATCGAGAAATGCCAAATTTGAGACTTCTCATCCGGAGTTACCCATCACTCTTACGGCTATACAAATATCATCAACACTCTATTGTTCAAGCATAAGAATGACTGTATACAGTTCAGATCTAATGGCTTTCACATGCCAACCCTTGGCCACTCAAACCATTAAAGTACACTGCTCAACTTTATTACTTCATGCTTCACCCTTAAGAGTAAGACTACGTAACCACATCTACGTCTTAGATCAGAACACATACAACCACTATCCCCTTAGGGGACATCACACCCATCGACGCACTATTCTAAAACAACTGAGCCAATTACACCAACAACATCTATTATGGGCCCCTCAAGTTTCGTGCACTTATCACTTGCAAGGAAGACACCAAAATGACCATGCCGTCACATAAAAGGATTTGACACTATCCATATCTCAACCTCACCTAGGTACACGCCCATGTTCTCACCAAAGATAGCTCCCAAGCACAACGTCCTAACCCTAAGGACAATGATAAAAATCACAAGCCTTTACTCAAGTAAAATTCCCAACGAGCCTATAATCGTCCCACACTAGACTCAACCAAAACCAACACACATCCCAAAGCTATCCATCCGCAACTCAACTCACAAATTTCAATAAGAAACATAACTTAGCAACACGCTCGGAAAAAGACATAAGGATTATCAAACGAGCTTTCAAAGTAACAAGGTATCACTATGACTACTAATAACACCCCACATGGTAAGGGATACCCAAAAATCATTTATGTTCAAGGATTTAAAATGCTTTAGGTCAATGACTATTACACTCTCATCCACTATGTTCTCGTCCATACTCTATTTTCGAGTACACGTCTCAAGAGATAACATAGCTCATGACGTACATAATCCTCAAAACACTCAAAATTATATCACATAAGAATTTTAACAAATGAGGTATTACCACTCTTAATTAAAAAAATAACAAATAATTTTAAATAATCAAAGGAATTAATAGTCCACTCCTAATCTTACACAAACAGGGCCAAGTGAATTACTTCCCCACACTCTCTTCCCCTTGAAAACTTTCCCCCATCTCTATCATTCGGTTATTTCAAATTAAAACTTTTTTTTTTAATTTCAAATTTTAAGATTATCTTCAATTTCAATGTATTGTTTTTTCACAATACTATTATTCTATGTTTAACTTATATATTTAGTTTTATTTGTTTTAATAAATAAATTATTTTAAATTTGAAGTATTATAGGAATAACTCAAGTAGTGTAAAATCTTAACAATGTCTCACATTATCAGGGTTATATTTTTTTTAATAATCGTACTCATAAAAAAATATTTTCAGATAAAATATAAAAATAACGAAATTATAATAAAATATTTTGTCTATTCAAATTCTTTGTTTGTTTAAAAAATAATAAAATAAAATAAAAATAAATAAATAAAAAATTAATAATAAAAATGAGTACATCTTTGTGATTTAAAAGCAAATCAATTGGAAAACTTTTCCGTTTACCTATACATATGGGCTTGTTTAGGATAACTTAAAAGTTATTTTTTATAAATAAAAGAGCTAAATATTAAGCTATATTGTTTGATTTTTTAAAATAATTCACTAATTTTTTTTCATCTCATTTTCTAAGAAAAAAATTTAAATGTATCTCAAATATATAATTTTAAAAAAAATAAAATTACTATAATATCTCTAATTAAAAAAGTCAACTCTCCTTACAAAAAAAAATTTGTGCCAATATCTTATACATTACAACTTAAAAACAAAAAATAATAATATTTTAAATATTTTAACAAAAAATAAAAAAATAAAAACAAAACTACTACATATAATTATCCAAAATATTTTAAATTTTTATGTTTTTATTAGAATAAATTACGTCTTTTAAAAGTCAAACATTTTAGATATTTAGATATAAAATAGGGTTGGTTGGTAATTAACTTAAAATACTAAATTTTTTGTTTGTTTTTCTTGTATTTTTAGCAAAAGAGTTAAATTTAATTTAAAATTAATTATTTGATAACTTAACTTTTAAACTACATTTTTTAAATTTAGTTATTTGGATAAAAAATTAATTTTTTTTATTTTTTATTCAAAGTGAATAATTTTACTCTTTTATATATTTGTTATTAATAATTATATATAGTTGTTAGTGATAATAAATTATAAATAAGAAGTATTCTTGTATTTTAATAGTTGTGAGAATTTAAATAGAATATTTTAAAATTTTATATTTTAATTTTTTAACTTTTTTTTTGTCAACCGAATTCAATTTTAATATTTTGACATTTTTACTTAAAAAATTAAAAAATAAAAAAATAAAAATTGCCAATCAACATGGCCCTATTCTCATAGCTAAAAGGCTAACCTATGCTAGAAAGTGTACTAAGCCTAACCTGTGATGACTTTCCATAGCTAAAAGAGAGCTTTCCCACCCGTTCTTTCAACTTGAGAGGTTGTCAAACACCTGTATCGAAGCGTATAAAATTAAAAATATATAAAAATAAATAATGGCCCTGGACAAAGTTATTTATTTATTTATTAACTTATAAATTAAAAAATAAAACACATCGTTTGAGTAATTAAATAAATAAAAAATAAAAAATAAATAAATAATCAAATAAACTCGTTTAAGTAGTCAAATAAGCTGGTTTATAAGTCAAATAAATTCAAATAATCAAATAAGTAAATAAATAAATAAACTAACTTATAATCCAAACAAAATAATTTAAATAAAATTTAACATATTTGCTAATAAACAAATAAATAAACCACTGAAACATAGCCAATATATTAATGTATTAAATTTTGTTTTTATTTTTATTTATAACTGTGCAAGAGAAATAGTGGGTGACAACTTATTTTTATTTAAGAAAGAGAGAAGAGGGAGAGGGTAATTATAGAACTAAATTTGAAATTTTAAATACAAATTATTGTAAGGTTATTTTTGAAAAACTAAATATTTTGTTGGTTTTAAAAAATCAAATATTTGAATTTTCTTTATAATAATATAAATAGATATAAATAACCGTAATAAAAAAAGAAATTAATAAATATAAACATATAAGGGAGAAAGATACACATTTCTCTCTTTGTGATCAGATGAAGGGAGCATAGAAAATAAAAAATAAAAGGGTAAATTACAGTGATCTCTTCTGATATTTAGTAAAATATCAATCACTACTTTTGTGGTTTCTGAAATGTCATTAACCTCCTATCTAATTTAGGTTTTACATTAAATTAGTCCAACTATTAAATTTTCGCTCATCTATGCCTTGTTTAATGTGCTTTTTGAATAAATTTTCATATTTCAATTCGTTCATTATATAGAACTCATCGAGTTTGTTTAATATATTAAAACTCAGATTCATCTGATACCTGTAACTACGTGATTGAGTAACATTTGTTTAACAATATTTTTTAAATTATAATTTTTATTTATTTATTTATTAAGAGATCTTATTCAATCACTAAGTTACTGATATCAGATGAATTTGAATTTAATTGTATCATACAAACTTGACGAGTTCTACGTAATAAACAGATTGGATTATAAAAATTTATTCAAAAAGCACGCCAAACAAGGTACAACTGAGCAAAAATTTAATAATTAAACTAATTTAATATAAAACGTAAATCAGATGAGAGATTAATAATATTTTAAAAATTATAAAAATAGTAGTTAATATTTTACTAAATCTCAAGACAAATCACTTAATTTACCCAAAATAAAAAAATTACTACTTGACTGTGCATAACAGTTAATCAAGCCTAGTTTTTGGTCTCCGCTGACAGTCCGCTTTTAAGTAGGTTTTAAGTCAAATTTTTAGTTTTTTTATTTAAAGTTTAAAAAATTAAAATATTTTGCTAAAAGTTTTTAGTTTTTTACATAAAAATTATATATATATATATATATATATTATAACTTTTATTATAAATATCTATTTTTTATAAAAAATATTTTTAAAATTTACTTGTCAAAATCTATCAAATAATATTTATATTGAATATCAAATTATATAAAAATAAAATTTTAAAAATTATAATAATTTTAAGTTAAGGTTTTTGTCTTTTAGTTTAAAGTAACTTTAAATCAAGTTTATTAATTTATTATTTTTTGACTTAAAATCACTCTGACGATTTACTAAACGAACTTTTTATTTATTTAATTTAAAGTGATTTTAAACAAAAAAAAATTAACTTAAACCTAAGTTACCCAAGGATACCTTTATATTAAGACATACAAGATCAATAGAAGGGGGATACTGGTGTTTTTTCTAACTTAAGTAAATTAACAATATAAATTCATTTAAATTGGTTAACTTGATTTTAACATTGCTCTATTCTCGATTTAGATATGCTGTCAACCTATTTTAAATAATACAATCATAAAATTAAGTAAAATTTAAATTTTTACTTAAATAAATTTTAAATATAAATTTACCAAAATCAATATAATTACATTGCTTTGTGATCCCACTTACTAAATGAATGTCTTGTGCCACATCCAAATGTGAATACAGTTATAAAAATTTTAAACTAAAATACTCACCCAAATAAAATTCTAAATAAGTTTTAGTGTGTAAAATCACGGGCTATTAACCCATTATAAATTAAATTAAATTAAATTTAAAAAAATTAAATAAAATTTATACTCATCAAATTTCACATTTAAAATAATAAATAATAAATTTAATCTCCCCATGTGAACTATGATTGGTTTGATCCCATAATTAGCCATAGATATGTAAGGAGTCTAAGTTATTACCTATGTCGATCCTAAAATAAATAAATTTAAATGACTCCTTATGCCTTGTTGATCAAAATAGGGGCTTATACGTAATAAAAAATAAATAATTGAAATTAAAGTGTATTCTTTTTAAATTATAAAAATAATTAAAAGATACATTTTCTTTCAAATTAAAAAATTAATTAAAAGATGCATTCTATCTTAAATGAGTATCACTTACATTATAAAGCTCAGTTAACGTGTGTAAAATTACGATAAGCAACTTAAATTCAAATTTTTGCTTAATAACAAGATTATATCATGAAAATTATCAATTTTAAAAGAATTGAAATAAAAAAATTAGACCAATCAAGTTGTACCACATATTTTTTAATGTTATAATATTACTAATTTTATAAACATTAGAATGACACTTTGAAGTATAAATAATATTATATTTTATTTTATATAATAGTATATAGATATAGATATAAATCCAAGCTTTATCCTTTTTTCTTTTTTTTTTCTTTCTTGTATAGACTAGTGTTACTCCTCGTACGGAGGAAGAGAATTTACGCCCATTTTTGTTTAATATCTAGTATTATTAACTAGTATAATATATTTCGGCCCCTGATCCCGTTTGGAAGGACATAATTTATGACTTATTTGATTTATAAGTCAAAAAATAACAACGTTATTTGAGTAATTAAATAAATAAAAAATAAAAAAATAAATAAATATGCTCGTTCGAATAACTAAATAAGTGAAAATAAACCAAATAAACTAACATATAAGACAAACGAAGTGACTTATAAACCAAATAAACAAATAAATTAAATAAGTAAATAAGTTAATAATCACCCAAACAACCTAACTTATTTGTGTTTTGACTTATTGCTAATAAACAAATAAGTCAATAAGTTAATTACCTAAACTGGGCCTTTGTTCCTTATATTTAGTTGTAAAAATGAAAATTATCTTAAACTTATTTCATTAGGCACGGTTGATTTAGTATAATTTAATTGTTTATGAATTACTGGTTTGCGTTTAAACTTCTTTTTTAAATAACTAACTTCACGTGTAATTTGAAGAGAGAATGTTGTTTACTTGAAATTTTTTTTTTTCTAGTGTATTTGACATCAACTAATGACCTAAAAGCTTTGGTAAAATACAAAAAATAATTTTTATAAGCAACATGAAATTACCAAGAAAATAGTCTTTTTAGATACCCCAAATAGGAGCTAAGTATGTTTTTGGGGAACTTCTAAATGGACACTCAATTTTGCTGAAAAAATAATTATTAGACTAATTAAAATATTTGTACATAATACATAATTATTTATATATTTAAAAATCAAATTAAAAAATAATTATCAAAATAATTAAAATACTTATACAAAATATGTAAATATTTATATATTCAAAATTAAAAAATCTAATTAGCAAAAATAGTGTGTATTTAGAAGTTCTCGTTTGTTACAAAACAAGTAAAGCATGGATTAGAAGTGTGAAATAAAACAAGTAATACGTGGGTTAAAAGTGTGAAATATCGTAACTATAAACTAAAATAAAAAAATTACAAATGACAAAAAAATAATAAAACATGTAACAAAAGAATCTACTCCAAAAATAGTAACAAAGCAAAACAAAACAAAACAAATCAAAGCAAGCAGACAAGTATGGCTAGAACTCCAAAATATATAAATTAAAAAATTATAAAAAATATGCAAAGAACAAAAATAGCATAACATACTAAAAAATCCACTCCCTGAAGAGCAAAAACAAATTAGAGCAAGTAAGGCATTGATTAGAAGTTCAAAATACCCTAATTTAAAGTTAGAATAAAAAATAGAACAAATGAGAATTAGTTTTTTTCTTAAACCTCATCAGAGTTTTAATTTTACTATATTTATTGTACTAATTTTAATTTTATCATAAATCAAAATAAAATTTAATAACGATTTATCTCTATTTAAAAGATTAAATTTTTATTTTTATAAATTTAAATTCAGCATAATCTTTCAAAATCTTTCACTCAACTTTCATAACCCCTAAAGTCCCACTCCTAATTTCTTGTAATCCACTCAAAATCCCTAATTCCCACATAAATTAATATCCCATAATCTATAAATTCAACAAACCCACCAAATTCTTAGCTCGCCGCCACATTAAACCCTAGCAACACCAACTCTCTCTCTCTCTCTCTATCTCTCTCTCTCATGTCATCGCCCCTAGCCGCCATTGTCGACGTCACCCCTTCTTCAGCCACCGCTGTTGTCCCTTCTCCTCCTAGCTACCGCCGCCGCTACCCTTTCTCCTCCTCCTCCTCATCGCCCTTTCTTCGTCTAGTCGCCACTTCTCCTCCTAGCCACCGTCGTCGTCGTCGTCGTCGCCCGTTTCAAAATTTCGACGCCACTCCTCCCTCTTGATCTAGACTCCTCTGTCACTGCGCTCCCTCCTCATTTGGATATGGACTTCTTCGCCGCCGCTGCTCCTCCCTCTAGATCTTAACTCTTTCATCACCAGTTTCGCGATTGCTGTGAGAAATTTATTTCTTTAATTTATAAATTTATCACTCCTCCATCACTGGCATCGCCATTGCTGTAAAAATTTATTACTTTAATTTAACTGATAAATTTATTACTTTAATTTTCTCGAAAAAATTTTATCAAAAAAATTTCTCAGTTTAATGGGATGATAAATATTTTTCAAAACTTTAAACTGATAAATTTATCAGTTTAATGGAATGAGAATTTTCTCTAGAATTTTAAACTGATAAATTTATCAGTTTAATAGAATAAGAAGATCGGCGCCGAAAAAATTGAAAGAGATCACCGAAGATGGAGTTACCGGTGTCAGCACCGGAGAAGATGGAGTCAGCGGCTACAACGGCAATGACAATGGTGGAGGATGAAGCTGGCGATGGAGTTAGCATTGTGGTGGCTGCAGCGTGAGATTTTTGGGGTAAAATTTTTTATTCTATTTTGGAAGGAATTTTGTCAATAAAATCTTTTGAAAATTCAATTTAAATGTATTTTTGGTAAACATTAATTTTGTGGTACTAAATTTATTAAAAAAATTAAATATGATTATCCTTAAATATCAACTAATAATAGAACCTATCTCAATTTTTAAAAAAATAAATATATAAAGAACAAAAATGATAATAAAAAAACTATAAAGGGAAATAATTGTGGATTCTAAAAACGAACCTCTCATGAATAATTAAAAGCCAACCTTTTATAATGTTGGGGTTAAAACAAGATCACTAATCATACCCAAGATCAACAAGAACACACAATCACATAATATAATGAAGAAGAAAAGAAAGAGAGAAAGAGACAATCAAACACAAGATTTGCGTGATTCGGCAAGTCGTGCCTACGTCCACAAGATCACATTTTCACTATGTTTGCTTGGAAGTTACAAGGGAACAAGTTCTTGAGGGACAAATACAGAGAAAGCAGAAAAAATATATAAAAATTATATGATGGGTGCAAACCCTAGGCACTTATAACAATGCGATCCTCACACAGACCGCTCGAACAGTCTGTCGAGTGATCTTTTACTACGTTCGGTTTCTCGCATGCAATAGAGCTATCGCTCAAGCGATTTATTCACCGCTTGAGAGTCTACTCAAAATCTTGATTTTTTCTTCACTCACTCAATAATTCTCCTACTCAATAATTCTCCCACTTGAAGTAAAACCAGTCTAAGTCTTGAGATATCCTCAAATTAACATCAACACCTTGAAACAACAAACGTAACCAATCAAACCGATGTGACCCAATCTTTCATCTTCTATCGCTAAAGACCAACTGAAGCCGAGCATGGTTTTAATTTGTCAATGCTGACTCATTTTGTCAATATGTCGGGTAGATTCTTCACCCCGCTAATTTTCTCAAAATTCAACTGGCCACTGTCCAGTAAAGAGTGAATGAAATAGTACCTTAACTGTATGTGTATCGCCTTGGAGTGGAATGCCGGATTGTTGGCAAGAAAGATAGCGCTCTGGCTATCGCTGTAGACTACCCCTATGGCATACTTCAGTTTGTTCTTTTGGACAGAGTTACTCATTGTCATTCTAATTGCCTACCAACTATTTGGCAACGAGGCTAACACAATCAAAGCCCTAACTTCATCATTAAAGTTGATATCTACTAAAGATAATTGATTTGTAATGGTGTTGAACTCATTCAGATGTTGTGCCACAGGTGTACCTTCAGGCATCTTTAAAATAAATAGTTTCTTCATGAATTGTACCTTATTATTTGCTGACGGTGTCTCGTACATACTTGATAGCACTGTTATCATATCCGCCGTAGTCTTCTCTTTGATTATATTGTGTGCCACTGACCGGGACAACATCAATCCGATGACTCCCAACACCTGCTTGTCAAGTAAAACCCATTCTTCATCCTTCATGCTCTCCGGTTTGGAACCCAAGAGCGACAAGTGTAACTTCTTCCCATACAAATAGTCTTCTATTTGCAACTTCTAATACCCGAAGTCCGAATTATTGAACTTCTCAATCTAGTTGATCTTTCTTCTTCTACCATGTGTGTTCTTCAATTTTCTAACCCGGAGCTCTGATACAATTTATTGGGATTAGAACACGATCACTAATCTCGCCTAAAATCAACAAGAATGCATAATCCCGGAATATAATGAAGAAGGAAAGAGATAATCATACACGATTACACACAAAATTTACGTGGTTCAGCAAGCCGTGCCTACGTCCACGAGATCACTCTTTCACTATATTTTCTTGAAAGTTACAAGGGAACAAGTTCTTGGAGAGAGGAATATAGAGAAAGCAAACAAAAAAACATAAAAACTATATGATGGCTACAAACCCTAGGCGCTTATAACAATACGACCCTCGCACAAACCGCTTAAGCAGTTTGTCGAGCAGTGTCAAGCGGTCTTTTACTGCTCTCAGTTTCTCGCCTACAACAGACCCACCGCTTAAACGGTCTATTCACCGTTTGAGCAATCAACCCAAAATTTTGATTTTTTCTTCACCCAACATATAATAAAGCTAGAATTATTGCACGTGCTTCGCATAATAACTCACGCTCATTATTTAATTTTATATTTATTATTATTAATAAGCAGCACAATATATTTTGTTTTGATACTGAATTATAATAGATTCTGTACAAGTTATGAGTATGAATATTGTCTTAAATTTCTTCTATTAGTTACTGCTTATTTTGCGCAATTTACTTGTTCCAGTGATTAGTCAATTATTGGGCTTCATTCTTCTTTTTTGAATAATTGACTTTAGATGTAAATTAAAGAGAGAAAGATATTTACTTTAGATAATTTTTTTATTTGTTAATATATCCAACACCAACTAATGATATGAAAGTTTTGACATTCACCTAAATTAATTTTTATGAGCAACGTAGAGTTACCAAAGAAATTAGCTTTTTAGATGTCCAATAAAAACATTTTTGTGAGCTTCTAAATGCACATCATTTTACTAAATACATTTTTTATTTCTAAATATATAAATAATTATGTATTATGTAAGGATCCAATTTTAAAACGTGTAGAATAATAGAACCAACCCGATGTGAGTTAACCAAATTAAATTTTACAACCAAAGTTCTAAAACTCTATAATATCAAATATTAGTTAATTAAATTAAATCTTGCCAAAATTGCATATTAACTATCTTAATTAAATAAATTAAATACCAAATATTATAAACAATTATAAAATAAGTTAATTCTACTCAATTATATTAAAATAATTAAAATCATATACACTAAATTATAAATTTAAGTTAAAACGATACATCTTTTAAAAAAGACTTAATTTAACATACATTTCACTACAATCGTAATCAAATCTAACAAATTTAATCATAAACTATAAAAATAATGTACTAACCTCAAGATTTCTAATTTAAGTTAATTTTATGAAAAAATAAATAAGAATATATATTAAGTTAATTTTTAAACATTTTTTAAAAAAATATAGTATAATTATAACATCTTAGATCCATTAAAATATATTAAAAATGCAAAACCATCACCATGGCCCCTTGTTTTGACCATGGCCGGTCACCCATTTCCCAAACCCTTGGCTCACTCATCACTCAAGCATTGGTTAAGTCCCATCAATCTTACATGCAACCATTAAAGTATGGATCTTGTCTTACACTTGCATGATTACACTCCCCAGGAGGAGAAGAAAGAAGAAGGAGATGTTCACAATAAAACTAAATCCATTCAATTTTCTAGAATAAATCTCAAGGGTAAGAAAAATTCTCTAAATCCTCTCCAGAACACTCATCTCTCATCCTTCTCTCTCCATTTTTAAGAAGAAAAAAAGAAAAAAAAAATTAAGATAAATAAGCTAGAAATTTGATTTGAAGTTAGTTTTAAGCATTCATGGTGTTTAAAGCTTGCATGCATATAAATTATTTTAATTTTTGCATTCTTGGTAATTTTTAATATTTTTAGATTTATAGAGTTTAATATAAATATGTTCCATCCAAAAACAATAAAAGATCTAAGCCATTCGTGAAGCTAGAGCATGTTAGGATTGCTTAAATTTAATTATTTAATTTTTACTATTTACTGAACTTTTTAAAAAAAATCATAAGTTATTCCAGAAAAATCTTCTAAGGTCAATTTTTGTGTCTCAAAAGTTTTGAGTTATCTTTCATACAAAATTGATTTGAATCCGTTTGCATGCACTAAACTCGAATTAGGAATTTTCTATCAAAATATGTCAAACTTAGACCAGCCTCCATTGAGAGGCTAAAACCATATTTTAAAGTGTGATTAAAGCTTTGGTTTCTTCGTGAAAATTGTAAATAACATTTTTATTTATTTATCCACAAAAAATGAGCCCATTTTGCTAAGTTTTGATGAGTCAAAAGCCCTCTTAAAGTCGTCAACTCATAACAGTACTCTAAGTTTAAATCTGCACAATCTTGTTGTACAAATTGAAACACTTATTTTTGTATCTCAAATCAAAAGGTTTTTTCATATGAAATGTAGTAGATATCACAAACTAGCTACTGTCCAAAAATATCTTAAAAAGAAATTAATTTAGATCCCCAAACGTGGTTTATACTCTCTGTTTATACGACAACAATTAATGTTACTATATATTTGGACACTCTTTCTTAGGAGGCCCAAAATTTAATTTTTTTCTAAAAGCGTGGCCAAAGTGTTATTTATTAAACTTTTAGAAGACATCAAAATGTATAACATATTAAAAAAATGACATTGTTAGAAATGCATATAAGGCCTCAAAAGTATTTTACAAAATTTAGCAACTCCCAGGATATTCTAAGTTATAGTAGAAAATTAGTTTTGAGTTAAGTACGTATTTTGTAGAATTTAAATCACTTAAAATTTTTAGAAATTTTTAAAAGTGTTCTTCATAAGAGTTTTAGATAAAATATTAATGTACTACATATTCAAGAAAAATAGCCCAAAAGAAATTAAATTGCTACCACATAAAATTTTATAAAATATGTCCAAATAAGCCTTATTCTAGCTTAAGTGTCAAAATTAGTCTTTTTAATCTTATATTTTTGCATACTAAGTGTTGTATTTATTTTTGTGAGCCTAAAATATTTTAAATATTTTTAATTAGTATATGCTACTCTCTATAATGATAATGTGACTTAGCTTACATGAAAATCTCGTGTTCATGATTTTACTCCAAATTATCCAAAATATTCATTTATTAAATTATTATTATTTTTTATGTGACTTGGCGTAATTCTAGCACCACACGAATTAGTATATCCATGTCTAGGAAGGGACATGCATTCATCATTCTTGGGTTGAGATATACGGGAATCATTTAATTTATAACGGCAGATAAAATAAACCCTAGGGTAATATTGTTCCAGGCGGTGTCTCGTAATTTTGTTAATAAGATAATTTTTGGGGTGTTGTCCCTAACTTGTATGCCACGATATAAAATTTTGAGATTATACCTCATGATAAAGGTGTTTCAGGTGGTGAAATAGTTGGTGATAGAATATACGTTGATCTCACGTTAGACCGTAACCGGAGATTTGAGGGACTGACCGTGATGATTTTTCACACATTGCCGTTAGGATAACTTTGTTGAATATTTAGTTCAACTACGTAGTCATCCCACGATTGAATGAGCGCCTAAAATCGGTCGGTAAACTTAGTCTGTGATGATTGAATCGGGATTATGATGGTTTATCCGGGTTGTGTTAACTTAGAATGATTTAAAGTTTTAATAAACTTTAATAATTAATTGAGAAGTATCATTAGTATCATTATACATGTTGATTTTATTAATTCACTACGCATGTTTTATGCCAGGTTTTGAGGAACTGAACGTTTAACTCGACGATCAGGTTCAGAGAGAGGAAGAGTCGTGGCTCCCATGAGCTGATGACTCACCAATTTACAGTTTTTACTGTCTTTTCTTTTGTCTTTTAAGAACCGTATACTAAGCAGTTGAATGTATTTTGTTACCTATTTTCATATGGTTCTGTAATATTTTAAATACTCTATTTTATTATGTGTTTGGATGGGTATTAATCTTATGCTTTTTTCACCGTATTTTATTAGTATTGCTCTTCAATGCTTTCGAAAAATATGAAGCGTCACATTTTATGTGCAAGTATTTTAATTTTTTAGTAATTACTTTTAACAAAATCGTATGTGCATTTAGAAATTATTTCTTTATATATAAATAAAGCAAGCAACGCATGAATTAGAAGTTCAAAATACTCTAATTAAGAAATTAAAATAAAAGAATATAAAAAAGACAAAAATGATAAAAACATATTAAAAAATAACCCACTATATGAACACTAAAAACAATCTAAAACAAGCAAGACAAGATTAGAAGTCCAAAATATCTAAATTAAAAAATTGGATGAAAAATATATAAAAACAAAATTAGTAAAATATGTTTAAAAAAAAAAGAACACACTTCATAAATGGTAGAAAATAAACTAAAGCATGCTAAAGCAAATAAGGCATGGATTAAAATTTTCATATACCCTAGTTTTAAAATTAGAATAGAAAAACATATAAAAAAAAAACATAAAAGGAATATCTAAAAGACAAAAATAGTAAATTAAAAAGAGAACCTCTAACCATTCAACCCATTCTTATTATATAGGGTAGAAACTAAACTAAAGGAAGTTAAAGCAAATAAGGCATTGATTAAAAATTCCAAATACTCTTATTTTAAAATTAAAATAATAAACATAT
This sequence comes from Heliamphora exappendiculata, assembly GCA_034768845.1. Lineage (NCBI taxonomy): Eukaryota > Viridiplantae > Streptophyta > Magnoliopsida > Ericales > Sarraceniaceae > Heliamphora > Heliamphora exappendiculata. The sequence goes on from JAOTRH010032946.1 coordinate 20,516, forward strand.
AAAAAGCATAAAAGGAATAAATAAATATCTAAAGGACAAAATGGTAAATAAAAAAGAGTACCTCTAGCCAATCAACCCATTCTTATTATATAGGGTGTAGATATCAATCTCCTTTTTAAAAAAAAATTATTTTCTAAATATAAACACTCTTTAGAAAAAGAAAAAAAACTCTTTATCAAGATAAAGATGATAAAATTAACAAAAAAGGACAGGCTTATACATGATATTTTTTTGAAAGAAAATTACGAATTTTAAGAGTATATATTTCAAAGTTTAAAAATAGAATTTGAAAGAATAAGGGTCCAAAGTTTAAAAATAGTTATATTAAGATACATATATATATATATATATATATATATATATATATA
>JAOTRH010032977.1:0-20880 GCA_034768845.1 Heliamphora exappendiculata
TTGCTTAATTTTCTCTGCTGATTTTCATGACACGAATAGAAAAAATATATAATAGGTGTTCAAACAATAAAATTCTCGCTAAAAATAAAAATAAGCATTTAACTATTATCCGATTTGTGATCTTCATTTTCAATTTTTTGTTTCTGGGTGTTTTATGTATGTAAAATACAATACAGCTAAACTCGGGGAAAGTAGTAGCGGTGGGACCAGGAACTCGCGACAAATCGGGTAACACGATCCCGGTGGTCGTCAAGGAAGGTGACACTGTTCTTTTGCCTGACTATGGTGGCACTCAAGTTAAGCTCAGCGATAAAGAGTATGTGCCTTGCTGCTCCGCCCTCTCTCTCTCTCTCTATATATATATATATATATATATATATATGTATGTATGTACGAATGTATGTATGTAGGTCTCTTTTGCCAACTTGATTTTAAATTAGACTTTTACTTTTAAAGTCATTTTAATATAAATAAGTAAAAAGCTTGTTTTGTGAACCGTAGGAAACGTTATGTAATTTTAAAGTAAAAGGCAATGAGTCAAAAAAGAATGGCTTAAAATGGATTTAAGTTGAATGACAAAAAAAACTTGGTTTAAAGTAGTTGTAATTTTAGATAATTTTTTATTTAATAAAGATATTGTTTGATAGATTTTGAAGAGTAGATTTTAAAAATATATTTTTTTATAAAAAATAGATATGTATAATAAAAGTTATAATGTTTTTTAAAAATGTAGAAATTTATTTTGTGTAAAGGAGCGAAAAGGCTAAAAAGCTAAAAAGTTAAAAGCCTTTGGATTTTCAAATTAGACTTTTTGGCTTTTTGGACTTTAAGCAAAAAAGTAAAAAAACCGACTTAAAACTGTTTGCTAAACAAGGCCATAGTGTTTATGTTTTCGTATTTGTAGTATTAAAGGTCCCCAATTGGTAGAAAAAAAACCGACGACCCCTCGGGGTTATCCTGCACTTGGTATGGTATAAAAACATTAAAAAATTCCCACGTAATACAAATAGTTATATGATAAATTATAAAAATAAAATGCATTAACTATGATATATATATATATATATATATATTAGAGATGAGTGTGAGGTGAAGGAGAGATGTAGATTTTGAAAAAAAAAAAACTAAAGCAACAATTGAATTAGGATTTTAGAAATTTAAATTGAGAAACATTGAATAGAGACGAGTGTTGCAATTTCTAGTTTTTATAACAGTTACAAAATGTGTGAGTCGGATTCTTTCATAGCAATTGAGATGTTTATTTTAAATTATAGTAAAGATATATATACGCACACATATATTAGATATATATGTATGTATATCTATACAATCAGTCATACATACATTATTGGAGAGAAATGCATTTTATGAAATTAACACTAACTATAATAATGATTAAACAAATTGACTAATTAAATATTGAATTCTATGAAATTAACACTAACTATAATAATAATTAAACAAATTGACTAATTAAATATTAAAATAGAAAAAGGTTTAGAATAGCCTTTAAGTTGTTGAGGCATGCGGAATTGCCTTCTCTTTATTCTTAAGAATGATACTCGTACTCCTTTTTTGTATTGGGTTATTTGGTGTATGTTTGGAGTGACTTTTTTTTAAGTGAATTTGGTTTAAGCTATTTTTTGGTTTACATTTTTAGCTGAATAATTCGGTTTGACATTGTCAACTAAGCAAGTTAGATTAAAAGTAATCAATATTTATTTAAAAATTATAAAGGTCAATTCAGAAATTCTTAGAAACACAAAGTGAACATTTTTTTCAATTTTTTTTTTTTGAAAAAAATTTCATATTTTTTTCAAATCATAAAATGATTTCATTTGTTTGGCAAAGCTAGTACTACTAGATTTTAGCTTTTTACTATTAATTTTAGTTGCAAGTTAACAATTTATTCTAAACATTCATAACTTTTATTACAAACTATTAATACTTTTGTTTCTATTTCAGTTATAAGTTATAATATTACCAAACACTTACAATTTTTGCTTAAGTTACAATCTATAAGCTACTAGTTTCAGCAATCCCAAACATTACCAATGAATAACCTTCAAGTTCATTTTCATACAACAACAGGCAAGAGCTAGATGCATGAGTAAGAGAGTCGTTTGCTTAAAGAATAAGATTATGGTTCCATCCTAATTTATAAGCAGATCGTTTGCTTAAAGAATAAGATTATGGTTCCATCCTAATTTATAAGCCGATGCTATCATTATCATTATGTGATAGAGAAACCACGCTATCTTAAGCACTAGCAAATAGTGATGCTTTTTCTTTGGCAACAGTTCATATTTATTAAAGCACTAGTAGGTGCTTCCTTTTTGGCAATAGTAACAATAATGTATTATTTTGTTTTTTTTTTCTTTTTATAGCTAAAACAATTTCTCTCTATTTAATACATATGATAATATTGGAAAGGCTTGTAACCATTGGTCAAGGGTTGAAGATAAATAAAATAGAATAAATTATTTTATTATAACTAATTACAATTTTTAAATTTAAAGTTATGAATAATAACTCTCCACCTTTTTTTAAAAATTTCGTGTGCGCTCTGATTATCAGGCAATGAGTATAGGTGTTTTTAGACTTGAATACGCACTTAGGTCTCGTTTAGCAACCTGGCTTTAAGTTACGTTTTTATGTTTTGCTTAAAGTCGCTGTAAGTCAAATAAGCAAAAAGTTCGTTTGATGAAATGTAAGGTTGACTTTACATTTCAAAAGACAATAAGCTAAAAAACTTGGTTTAAAGTGGCTTTAAGCCAGGCAATGAGTATAGGTGTTTTTCAGACTTGAATGTGCGCTTAAGCCTCGTATGGAAACTTAGCTTTTAGTCAGGTTTTTTACTTAAAGTTGCTTTAAGCCAAATAACTAAATAGTTTGTTTGATGAACTGTAAAGGTGACTTTAAGCCAAAAGGCAATAAGTCAAAAAGCTTGGTTTAAAGTGGCTTTAAACCAAATGGGAAAATGCTTGGTTTAAAGTTGTTATCGTTTTTAAAAATTTATTTTTATGTAATTTTATATTCAATATTGATCTTGTTTGATAGATTTCGACGATTAGATTTTAAAAATCTAATTTTTATAAAAAATAGATATGTTTAATAAAAATTATGATATTTCTAAAAAGTTTGTAAAAAAATTTATGTAAAAAAACAAATAGGCTAAAAGGCTAAAAATAATTTGGTTTTCAAAAGGCAAAAAGTCCGGCTTAAAGCAAGTTGCCAAACGAGGCATTAGTGTTAGTAACTTTAATTTGAAAGAACAGTAGTGAACAATTTCTTGATATGCGTATACAATTACCACACTTTGAAATAGGATTAATCTACTTTAAAAACAATGAAGAATAAGAAACAGTTGGTCTTTGGCTTGGGTTTACTTGTTGCTACATGTGTCTAGCTTTAGTGTGTGTATAAGCGTTTTTTTTATTATTTTATTTGAAGTAGGGTTAATCTACTTTAAATACAAAGAAGGATAATAAAAAGTTCCCTTCGGCCTGGGTTTACTTGTTGCTACTGGTGAGACAGCTTCAGTGAGTGCATATGGGTTTTATTTTATTATTTTTCTTATTTTTGTTTTCTAGTACATTTGTTGAATTTAGGTTTTTTTTTTTCTTGGAACTTAAGATATTTTTATTTTTGCAAGTGGCGATGTTTTAAATTAAAATCACAGTTGCATTTGTGGCTATGAGGATGTATAATATAACATTCTCTTGGGTTATTTCTCCTATCCCAGTTATCATTTAATTATGTTTGATTCGATTAGTTTTTTGATGAAAAATTAGGATTTACATAGAGGGTGTGTAAATTTAATTGAAGTTGCATCTCGGATTTGCCATCTAATAATAATATTTCGAAGTATGCCTTTTGCATTGATGGCTAGTTTATTTTGTTTTTGCGGTCATAATTTACCAAGTGTTTCTTATTATGTAATTCAAATGTTACAACTTTAGAAGTATGGTCACCAAGCAAGATATTTTGAACTATGGAAAAATAAAAAATCGTAGCTTAAATCATAGTTGCATTTATGGTGATGAAAGTATATAGTTGGGGGTGTTTGACAAAGTTATTGTCAGTAGCTTTTAGCATCATACTATTAATTTTAGATATAACCTACAAGTTTTTCCGTACACCCATTATTTTTATTATAACTTATAACTATTTTTTTTTCTATTTCATTTATAAGTTACAATCTTTACCAAACACTCACAATTTTTACTACAAATTACAATATATAAGTTACTAGTTTCAGTAACACCAAATACAACCGGTATAACAGTTTTTGGGTTATTTCTCCCCTCCCCGTCATCATTTAATTATGTTTGATTCGTAGATTAGTTTTCTCTTATGAAAAATTAGGATTTACTTGGAGAGTATCTAAATTTAATTGAGTTGCATTTTGGATTTGGCATCTAAGAATAATATTTCAAAGTATGCATCGGCAAATGCTGTCATCACTATATGTAAAAGAGGAAGCCATGTTCTCTTGAGCACCAGCATCTGTTTTAACCCTTAGCAACAATTCAAATTTATTAAAGCACCAGCATGTGCTATCTTCTAGGCAACAATAGCATTGGCTTGTTTTTTTGTTCTACTTTAAAATAAAACAGCCCATCTCTATTTAATAGAGGATAATATTGGGAAGGATTCTAATCACCCTCCTAAGAATTAAAGATAAAATAAAATAAATAAAGTACAAAATATAAAAATAATAAATTTCAAATAACAATCTTTTGCCTAATTTGAAATTTTATAAGAGCATTTTTTACCATGCAACGAGTATAGGTGTCTTCTACACTTGAGTTTACACGTGGTGTCAATAAGTTTAGTTGAAGTTTAGTGGACAATATCATGAACACAAGCCTTTAAATCATATATACACTTAATACCCACATGGTTTGGGCAACTACATTTTTGGAATGGTTTTGCGTGCTAAAAGATCATGCGCATAAATCTCATTTGTATGAGTGTTTTTAGAAATCAGTCTAATTTTCCACGATATTGATCTCACTGCAACACTCGTATAGGTGTATCTTTTAAGAGTGATCTCACTGCAACACTCATTTAAGTGTATTTTTCAAGGGTGATCTGCAACACTCGTATAGGTGTACCTTTTAAGAGTGATCTCACTGCAACACTCATTTAAGTGTATTTTTCAAGGGTGATCTTTGACCAATATGTCATAGCATTCAGATCTGTAACAAAGCTTCAGTTTTTTCGGGTCAAACGTTCAACGAACCATCAAAAACCAAAATCAATCAAAACAAACTGTTGATTTCTTTCGTTTACTAGATCGGCCACTGAAATGTATGAAACAATGAGAACAAATAAAAAACAACGAATTTTGTATGTTTTCCACATGAGACCCAGATCAACGCATATTTGGGTTTGCAAATTTGACGGATTTTTGTTAAAATTCAAGTAAACCAATTTAGGCCTTCCAAAAATGGACTGATCTATGTTTGTAACAGGATTTGTAGAAAAGAACGATTTTTTTTACCGAAATTTGGAGTTTTTCTCATTTGAGTGTGTCCCGACCCGGCCCATTTGCGCTCTTAAAGTGGCTCCGCGAGTATTGTAGATCGTTCGGTTTGTTTTGATTCAATATTTTGCGCACCATACATTTCTTGTATCGATCGATTTCTAATCAATAGGTATTGACTATCGTACGAGTTTGACAACTATGAATGGGGCTAATGAATTTGCCCCTAATTTTAGTGTTCCTTCAAGTCACCCTATAATTCCTCCCTTATTACCTATTGAGCCTAATTTATGGGATCTCCAATTCTATCGGTTTGGTGTTTGCTGAGATGGCTAATTTATGGGCTTCAATTTTATTTGCCTCAATGATTCAATGATTAGTCTAGCACTAATTCTTTTGTTAAGAGGATCTCCTATTCTGAGGTACTCTCTTAGTAAAGCCTAGTTTTCATATTGGGAGAAAACTTATTCATACTAAGCGTGTGTTTGGAATAGTTTTTTTCGTCTTTAGCGAACTTTTTTTTTAATGTTAGCCAAAAAGGACATTTTTGTAGATTACTCGGTCACTACAAATTAGGAAAATAATAATTTTGAGCAAAAAATAAAAATGTCCAGATGAGACGAAAAAAGCCACTCTAATGGCTAAAGCTTTTATATAACTCTTTTGTCTGAAGTGAATTGTTTTCAACTTTAACTAAAACATCGTAATTTTTAGATTTTGTCTTATCACGATGGACCGAAAAAGTAAAAAAGAAATTAAATAAAAAATAAAAAAGTTCCAAAAGACAAATAAAGATTTAAAGCTTTTTAAAGGCTTTTTTATGCTAGTGTCAGTTCAAGCTTAGTGTAGGTTCAAGTCTTGAAAACACCTTTACTCATTGAATGATAAACAACACTCCTGTAAAATTTTAAATTATTTTTTGGAACTTCTATTTATAATTTTAAAATTTGTATTTATTTATTTTATTTAGTTACTTTATTTTATTTTATTTATTTTATCTTATTTAATTACTTTATATTTATATTGAACTGCTTTTTAGTCCCTTGGAGTGGTTATAACCGTTAACAATGTTATCTTCTCTTTTAAATTGGGATAGGTTGTTTCATTGAAAACAATTAGAAGATAAGTATATAAATGCTACTGCTGCTTAGAAAAGAGCACTTGCAGATACTTTAATAAATTTGAGCCTTTGCTAAGGAGTAAAGCACTTGTTGATGTTTAAGAGGATGTGGTTTCCATCCTTTATGTAAGAATAGGATGCGCTTATGCATTTTGATGAAGCCATTGAGAAATTTAAAGCGAGGTTGGTAGCTAAATGTTTTAAACAAAAAGAGGAATAGATCTCTTTGATATTCTCTTGTAACTCGTCTACAAACAATCTTAGGAACAATTTTTTGTGTAAATTACAAACACCTCTCTCGAGATATTAATCAAATTTAATCAACCCCTCGAGGTATCAAAAATTACAAACACCTCTCTCGAGATATTCATTAATGGAGTTAATGAGGATGCGAAATGACTTTTATACTTTTACCCGTTATAAACTAAATTCCAATCTGTTTAACTTCAAATAGACTATAATATCATTTTTCTCATCTAGCCACCACTAGTAGTGCCCTCTCCTCCACCAAACTAATCTCACTCCCTCTATTCCATCCACTGGCCAACCAACATCACTCACCAACACCACCAAAAACCAAACTAACACCACCATTCTACCATCGAAAAACCACCACCAATCAACCACTATCATTGAAAAACCATCACCCAAAACCCCACCAATACTACTACACGACCACCATACCAAGGACCACGCCAAAACCACCATCAAATACCACTGCCAAGTAACCACCACCCAAAAACCACCACTCACCCACCCAACAGACCAACTGACCCACCGACCAACCGACCAACCTCAAAGCGAAGAAGCCCAATTAAACTTCCCACTTTTTGTATTAACCTCTCGCAAAAACCACAAATCAGTCCCACCGCCATTCACCCACCTTCCTCCTTCGATTCCCTCCATTGGTCACCTCCACCGAATGCCCAAGACCCAACAACGCAGTTCATCATTGAGAGAGGGTAGACGAGAAAGAAGAGGAAGGAAATCTCGTTAGAGGATGCGGTTCAGGTAGCGCCGGAGGTGGGGCACATGATTGTGGGGGCTAGTGGGGTGCGACAGTGGTGTGGCTGGTTGCGAGCATGTAAAGACAGTGACCGACAATCGAAAGGAGATCGTTCGCATAACAGTGCCCTTACATGGAGATGGTTGTAATGTCTTTGATCCAGTGGAAGTTTGATCTCAAGAAGGAATCAGAAAACTTTTGTGGATGTGGTTTAGATCAAGAGTTAGCTGAAGATTAGTTTGTCTTCTCGTGGAGATGGTTGGAATGGCTTTGATCTTAGGGAAGTTTGATCTCAAGAATGATTCGGAAATTTTTTGTGGAGGTGGCCAAGATCCAAGAGTTGGTTGAAGATGAACTTGTCTTTTGTGTTGACTAAACGATTGGGTGACTATGATGTTGAGATTAGGGAGCAGCTAAACAACGGGAAGATGGGCTTTCTAAGTAAATGCTTGGTGGGTAGATTGGGAGATGTCCAGGACGAAGTCGTCGAAGCTAGGAAAGTCAAGGAATGGGTCCGAAAGGTGGAAAGTGTTGGCAAGGGTCGGCGTGAAGGATCTAAGTGGGGCATACTGTCTTTTGCCCTTTTTGTCAAAAGAAGCGACACAACAAATACTGGAAAAATTGTGGTTCTTCGCTGGAAAGCTGGTTTTTTTGAATTGGTGGTCACTGTTGGGGTTGTGCTATAGATTGATGGATGAACCGAAGTTTGTTTGGATTAGAGCTATGGGTCTTCCTCTACATTCTTGGAATCGAGAAGTGTTTAAAGCCATTGTAGATCAATGCAGTGGTATTTTGGGTGTGGATGAATACAAAGAGAGAAAAAAAACCTGGGGTGGGTGCTGATCAAGATGAGAGGCAACGATGGTGAGATTCCAGCTACAATCTTGGTCAGGTGGGGTGATTGGAACTATGAAGTGCCAGTTTGGTCTAAGGCAGGACCCATGCTCATAGATTGCAGGATTCTGGGGTGAAGAAGAAAAGACAGTGAGAGATCAGGAGTGAGGAAGACGATGGCACGTGGGAAACATGGAGAATGGCGTGTGGGGGTAGGTGGGGTAAATGTTTTGAGGGGTAGCACGTGGAGAAGAGGAAAGAGAGAGGAAGTTTCCAGAAAGGGATGCTTTTCATTTGGGGGGTCACCGGGTTGGGTTTGGCAACAGAAATTAGAAGGCCCAGCTGAAGAACCAATTTTAGCGTGGGAGATTGGAGGCCCAAGAACAAAGGATGTTGGTTTCATTAAAAGGCCCATCCCTATTCAAAGACCCAACTCAAGTATGGGACAATCTCTTATTTTGGGTAACTCTTTGCTTCTGGGTTGCCTTTGGACTTGAACATGGTCGGGGTTAATTTTGGTCACAAGGCTTTTTCTCTTTTTTCTTTTGGGCTAGGGTCTTTGGGTCTTGGAGGGAAGGGGATGGAAAAAGAGAAATGAAATGAAGGAGTAGAGTAGATCTTGTGGGAGAAGGGGACGAGGATGAGAGATTTGGGAGCAGTGAGGGAAGGGAATTTGGGAGCAGTGAGGGAAGGGGATGGAATAAGGGAAAAGAAATGGAGTAGAGTAGATCATGAGGGAGAAGGGGACGGGGATGAGAGATTTGCGATCAGTGAGGGAGATATGGCTGAAGAGGGAATGGATGCAAAGGGGTTTATCAAAGGATAGGGGAATTTCAGCTGGGGGTTCTGATGGGAGTGGGCTAGGTGAGAACAATATGGATATGGGAAAAGTTGCTTTTTTCTCTGTGGAGGGAGGAGATTTCTTTGCTGGTGGATAGATACGCCGGAACTGAAAGGGCCAATGAAGTTTCTTTGGAGATTGAAGAAGGGAGGGAAAAAGAAATGGGACAAGGACATGAGATTTGTTTCGTATCCCTTGCTTTGAAGGTACCCAATGAGTTTTGGCAGCAAGGCGATCTGTTGGAAAATGATGCGTCTAAGGAGGAATTCTCTGAGTGGGTGCTTAAGAGAATTCAAAACTTTTGGTATATTTCTGGGGTGTCTTCTTATGGCGTAGATGATACTATGCAGTTGTTTCAAGCTATTGTGGAGCAAAGGAAGAACAACAAAGGAACTGATCTGCTGAGGAAAGCTACAGGTCACAAAATAAGGGGTTTGAGGAAGCCGAGGAATTTTTAACGTTCCATTAATTACGAGGGAAGGACGAAGGGATAGAGATGGGAGGAACAACAAAGGAATTGATTCGTAGAGGAAAACAACAGGTCAAAAAAATAGGGGTTTGAGGGAGTTGAGGAAGTTGAGGAATTTCCAATGTTCCATTAATTATGAGGGAAGGAAGAAGGGGGAGAGATGGGAGGGGTAGGGGTGCAGGCGATACCTTTTTGTTGACCTATGAAGATTAACATCATTAGTTGTAACGTCAGGGGTTTGAATGCAGGTTAGAAAAGAGTGGCAATCAAAGCTTTACCTAAGGATTGGAAGGAAGACATCTTATAAAAGACCAAGATGTTAGAGGTTTCTAGGGAAGAGGTCAGGTTCTGCTGGTATGGAGATGGATTGAATGCCTTCACTTGAGTGTAGATGGAGTGTCGCAGGGGTCTTGGTAATGTGGGATATCAGGGTGGTGGAGAAGCTAGGCTCCGAATTGGGGATTTTCTCAACATCATGTTTGTTTAAAAATATGGAGGATGGCTTTGTCAAGGTTCTTTCTAGGGTGTATGGTCTGGTTTTGAACATATGGAGAGATGATTTCTGGGACGAGCTAGCTGCAGTGGTGCATCAATGGAATGCACTGTGGTGTGTAAGGGGGGATTTTAATGTTGTGCACTTTCTAGAGGAATGCCTAGGGTGTATTGTAGCAGGCTGTGCAATGAGAAAATTCTCTTGTTTTATTAGTTATATGGAGCATGTGGATCTTCCTTTGAATGGGAGGCGTTTCACGTGGAGTAATTCTCAGGATGCCTCTTCTCTGTCTCACATTGATGGGTTCCTGATTTCCATTGCTTGGGATGAGCATTTTCCAGATGTGATTCGGATTCCCGTTCCTAAGTCGATCTCGGATCATTATCCCATTTTGTTAAGATGTGGGTTTTGGCAGGGTCCTAGTCCCTTCAGGTTAAAAAATGTGTGGCTAAAAGTGGAGGGATTCAACGAAAGAGTAGGGGAGTGGTGGACTAGCTAAATGTGTTGGGTACTCCTAGTTTTATACTTGCAAAAGATTACCGTTTACTAAAGGAAGATTTGAAGAGGTGGAATATGGAGGTAGGACCTTAGCCGATATTCGTCGAATTGATGAGACAGAGAAAATCAGAACTCTTTCTATTAAGGAGATAGATTTGAGACATAGGGCGAAGTTTGAGTTTGGTAGAATTGCAAAGATAGAGGAGATTAGTTGCACACAAAAATCGAGGACTTTTTGGCTAAAGGACGGAGATTGGAATACTTGTTTTTTCCCATTGCTTAGAGGTGCTTACAAGTTTCTAGAAAAACTCCTGGCATGTAGATTGAAAGGCGTGTTAGGTAAGATTGTCTCAAAATCTCAAAATGATTTTGTTGAAAGAAGACAAATTTTTGATGTTTTCGTGGAAAATGAAAGTGTGGACTCAAGACAAAGGAGTAAAGATTTGGGTATTGTATGCAAATTGGACATCGAGAAGGTTTATGATCGTGTAAATTTGGACTTCTTGCTTTATGTGATGGAAATGATAGGTTTTGGCAAAGATGGAGGATATGGATCACGTTCTCTATATCCATTGTGCAACTGTTTGTTTTGGTGAATGGGAGACCCTTTGTTACCTCTTTTATTAGTCCTTGTTATGGAGGTGATGAGTTATATGATCTCAAGAACCGTGGAGTGGGGTTTCATACAAGGCTTTTTACTAGGAAGGGTTGATTGCATGGATAGGACGGTGTCCCACTTTCTTTATACTGATGACACCATTATCTTCTGTGGTGCGAATGTGACGCAATTGGTCTATCTTAGATGTGTCTTGTCTTTCTTTAGAGGCAGTATTTGGTTTATTTGTTAATTTGGCTAAATTTGAAAATTTAACAATAGGGGAGGTGACTAACATTCATTCTGTGACACCAGTTTTGGGTACTATGTTGGAAGTTTTTTGTCTTCCTTTTTGGGTTTGCCTTTGGGCTCGTCCTTTAAGTCCAAGGCAATTTGGGACCCAATCTTTGAGTGATTTTAGAAAAGATTAGCGACTTGGAAGAGACACTATTTACCAAAAGGAGGGATACTAATTCTTATTAAAAGCACCTAGATGTGCTTTGTCTTGCTTTGAGGCAATTTCTAGTTTAAATTTGAAATTTTACCTAGTGGAGGTGACTAATATTCATTCCTTGGCAACAATCTTGCTTTGAGGCAGTTTCTGGTTTTTTATATTCTAACTTGCCTAAATCTAAAATTTTACCGGTAGGGGAGGTGACCAACATTCATTCCCTGACATTAGTTTTGGGGTGACATGTTAGGGACTACTTCTTTTGAGGACAGATCAAGAGGACAAACTTGGTGTTTGGTTTCTTCGGGGTGCTTCTAGGTTGGGTCTTTCTGTCAAGCTTTATGTGGGTCTCATGTCTTTATTTTTTCTTAGAAGGCTATTTGGGGGGATTAAGGCTCCGTCGAAATTTGCCTTTTTCGTCTGGTGTGACACAAATTAGAATTCTTCTTACAATTGACTACTTGATCCGTCATAGTTAACTGGTGGTGCTTGTGTAAAAGTAGTGATGAATTGGTAGGGCTGTTTTTATTTTTGCATTGTTCGGTGGCTTAGGAACTATGGTCGCTAGTTTTGGCTTGGTTCATTGTGTCATGGGTGATTCCTAGGATTATTGTGGAGTTCTTGCTTTACTAGCAAGGAGTAAGGGTTGGGAAGCATCGGAGGAGCATTTGTCCTATGATTCCTCTATGCATGACTAGGCTCATTTGGCAGGTGAGGAATTGCCTTTTCTTTGAAGTTCCGAGAGGAAGAATTGTAATCCTTCTCTTGATATCTTCTTCGGTTTTGTGAACATTTTTTTTGCATATGGAAGTTTATAGGGTCCTTTTTTGGTTTGCTTTTTTATGTAGAGGTGGCTGTTTATTTTATTTTAATTTTTTATTTTAATTTTTTTTTGTATATGGGTGGCATTTCCTATATGACTCTTCTATAAAATTGTGTTAGTTATAAAAAAAATTCTCAAGGGGCAATTTGTTATTCTTGTGTTACGAGAATTCAAATATGGTTGGCCTTTTCATATAGGGGTGCATTCCTTTTATGACTCTTCTATAAAATTGGTGTTAGTTATAAAAAAAATTCTTAAGGGGCAATTTGTAATTCATGTCTTACGAGAATTCAAAATATTTGCGATATACTATTTTTGGGGGAGATACTTGTAATTTTTTAGGATTTTTTTCAAAATAATTTTTGTTGGTGTTGGTATCATTGTTCACCATTAAAATATGGTTATTAAAGAATTCGATTCTCTTTAACCGTCAAAATTTTAGCTGTGGATAAAAACAGATGAAGTATGGCTAACCACTTTAGGTCTTTATTCAGTAATTCATTTTCTTTGATAAGTAGAATTTTTTCAATAATTCATAGAGCTTAGAAAACAAAAGAAAGGGAAAGGATTTGAAAAGAGCGAAACATATTAGGTTGCGAAGCTCGGTTAGTTGATGCACGAAAGAATATTGTATTTTAAAGAGTGTGAATTCTTTCATCAACTATATTATATATAATTTCATGAATATTGGCGTTAAGTGGTGTTACTATACCAAAAATAAATAAGAATGAATTCATTTAAAAACTACTACTCAGCAAAATAATAGTTAAGGTCAACAATGCTTCCACGGGAATGAAAAGGCTAAATTGTTGTTTTCTTATTAATTCCTAATTTGATTCAGTAGAAAGATTGGTATGATATGACTAAATGAGATTAAAATAAATAGTAGATTGCGAACTATTGGGTTTTTTTGATAATGAAAAGAGATTTAGGTTTTGAATTGAACATAACATTGCGTTACTGGGTATGTATATTGATTCCCTATCTAACCAGTTGATTCGAAATAAGCTCATGCTATGGTCACTAGCCCTAGCATATTTATCGAGACTATCTTCGAATAGTGCGGTTTGTTCTCAACATGTTTAACATGGCCCATTTGATCCAAGTGTACCTATCTCGAGCTTAAAACATTTGAGACTAGAAGTACCATTCTATAACATGTTTGCATTGACAATAAAGCAGACACAATGACTAGAATAAAGGGAAAATATTGATTAAATAAATCAATATTTCAAGGTTGTACAGTCATCAACTAACGTAAAATTTCCAAAAAATAAATACAAAATCCAAAAAGTTTGCCTAGGGTTTCATCCAACCCCTAGGATAGCAAAGCCTAGCCCCACATGGTTGACTTGAGGGAGACACCAAGAGTTGGGATTTGAACTCCTCTCCCTATCCGACATTGAGATTGCCCACGTCTAGGCTTTGCACTGTTGATCTGTTGTGTAACGACCTAGGTTTGTAATCTTCATTCAGTGATTAATAAAAACTCATTTTATTGCATTTGAATGCCCGTGCACTGTTGCTTGCAATTTCGCTTTTCGTTGCTTTCGTTTAGTTTTCTGTTGCTACAAGCCTTTGTCTAAAGGTGTTGAGTAAATTTGGCGGGCTTGCCCAACGAGACCCGGCAAGCGCCACACGTGGTAGGCTGAGCACTTTAGACTTTTGGAATTGTTGTCTCCTTGTCTCTAGAAGCTCTCTTCAGAATTTGAACCACTCTAATTTGTCCTTTTAGGATTTCTATTTTTATCCCTCTTAAACATAAGCACTCATATACTCAGAATTGCACGCTTTTGGCAATTTTTGTTTGGATAGAGGTCGTGGCCTCTCGGACTTTTGAAGGCAGAGAATGATTTGCTTTTTGGTATATTTCGGCCGGACTATTGGATAGTGTTGTTTGGACTTTTGAAGTTATAATCTCTAGAACGTCTCTTTTTCATGCCCCAACTTTGCTAGCGTGACCAAAATTCATTCGAACTCAAATTCATGCGATTTATGAATCATTGGAAATCTCTGAGTCTATTGAGAAATGCTCATTTCTTTCGTTATATCAGAACAAGACACATTTTATATCGTTGGAGAAGTATTTCGAAGTATTAAAGGATAGTGGAACCCAATTTCACAAACTATGACGTCTTGGATGCGAAATCGTGGTAGAAAACAGATCCTTCCATTAGACACTTTGGATGATTTTGCCATTCTTTCATATTCTCTCTTTAATTCATGCTTGGCTCACTTCACTTCGATGTCACTTCTTGAAATCTATAACCCTCCAATTGAAGGCCAATCACGTGACCACGATCATTGCAACCCGTTGCACAAAATAAATCAACTAACAATGGTAAAGGACATAACAAGTGTACTTTGAAGGGTCTAAATGTAATACATTGTGACACTTGTCAATAAGTATACCTTTGAAATAGCATTAATCTACTTTAAAAGCAATGAAGGATAACAAAAAAGGACCTTCGACTTGGGTTTACTTGTTGCTAATACTGTCTATCTTCAAAGATTATATAAGGGTTTTATTTTATTATTTAATTTTTGCCTAGTACTTCTTGTTGCAAGTGATGATATTTAAAATTAAAATCATAGTTGAATTTGTGGCGACAGGAGTATCTATTTTTTGAGGTTAGTTCTCCTTTCTCTGTTAACATTTAATTACATTTGATTCGTAGATTATATTAGTTTTCTTGGTTGACGAAAATTAGGCATTACTTGGAGAGTATCTAAATATTTTTGTAGCCTCGTTTGTCATTATTTAATTCAAGTTGCATCTTAGATTTACCCTCTATTAATAATGTTACAAAGTATGCTTTTTTGCATTGATGACTAGTATCTCTTTTTTCCGCCTTTTTTTCAGGTTATCCTATACAAAGAACAATCATCTCTCTTATCTATCGTGAGGTTTGGAATTTGGAAAAATCATAACCATAACTTAAAATACTTCGGAGTGTGGGGTCTTTAGCCAAAATATTAAACCTATTAACAAGAGAAGAAAGTTAGATAGGCGTTCGAGGTGTATGCCTTAGATAGTGTTGCCTATAAAATTTCTAAGTAATTAATTTTAAATTTTTTGAAATTTCTAATAATATAGTAATGGAGCCAAGGGAAGCTAAATTTTTTGAAAACAAATTTTCCACTGCCAAATCTATCTAGTGTAGAAAATTAAGAATTTGTAGCAAGGAAAATTAAAAAGAAATTGCTGCGAGTATTAGTGTGCTTAGCCTAGTTTTTTTTTTGGTAGGCTTTTTAGTTTTTTGGCTTTTTGTAAAAAGGTAAATATGGAAAGATGTGAAAAAAATCAATTTGTTACAGTGGGAGGCCAAATAAGTGGGATTTTTAAGAGGTTTTTAAGCAAAATGTTTTTAAAAAAATTTAAGTAAAAAAAATCAATTTATTGTGGTTGTGATTTGCAAAGTTTTGAGAGCAGGGCAAATTTCGGTTTGGTGAGTACTGCACAATATATTAAGAAAGAAACACCGGATAACACATTACAGTAGAGGGTGTGACATTATTCTTATGAGCGTAGTTCTTTGATCACCTTACATGCTATTTTATTTTTTTTGTTCTTAGTTCTTATGCTTAGAATTATAAAAAAAAAATACATATACACATATATATAATATATATTGATGTGTTTGCTTGTGATTTTGATATTCATGTGTTATTTTGGGTGTGTTGGGGATGTTTGTACAGGTACCTCTTGTACAGGGATGATGACATTTTGGGCACTCTCCATGATTGATTGCAGACTACAGAAGGTTGTAAGTTTTGGGATTTTAGTTTTAGTTTTGTTCATGTAACTGATTATTGGTGGCATTGTTACCATGTTATGTTAGTCGGATTAAAATTCTGTTAAACGGATGACCTTCTTCCCCCTATTCTGATGTTGTAGCCTTTTTATTTTGTTTGCAAAATGGTATAATTTGTTTTTCAAATTATACTATGATTCAATTTCTATAAACAATACTGAAGAATGAAAAAATATAAAAAATTAACCACTTTTGGCTTCTACTCTTAATATATCAATGTTTTTAAGGGGTGCTTGTAGAGTTGTTGGACATTTGGTTTACTTGCGTGCGTATAGACCGTTGACTGCTGAGTTAATCTCAGCAAACGTATCAACAAGCTCGAAAAAGTTGTGAAGAGGATCAAAATCTTAATTTTCTTTTCCTCCGGTTTTTTTGGTGAACAAACGGAAAACAGAAAAAGATAAAGAGAGAGAGGTGTTCAGCTTTATTTGAGTTGGAAGCTATAGATTTGTGACAGCTACTATTGTCTCGGTGGCAGTTAAATTGGAAATAATATTAAAATTGTAAAATATGTGAGCGGTCTTCAAAGTTTTTAGGCTTTCTTTATTTTTATAATAATAATAATAATAATAATTGATGGGTGTTAGCCCAACCCACAGTTTGGCCCACGCCGTAGAGGTCGGGCTTAGTTGGGGTGAATTGGGGTAGTTGGAGGACCTGTTGCGAAATCTATGGGTTCAGTTAGCCCAACTTATTATGCTTGGTTGAATGCGTGTTGAAGGACTTGACTTAGGTAATGGTGCATTAAATATGATTAAATATGATGGGACAGTTGATATCAGAGTGTTAATGATAATATTATTTCTATATGCCTCTGTATCAAATGACAGTTGATACGACTCAAAGTAATTGAGCAATCTGTTGGCGTTACAAGAGGCTACGGACAGTTTCCAAAAGAAAAATATGATTTCCTTGGTAATTGAGCAATCTGTTGGCGTTACAAGAGGCTACGGACAGTTTTCAAAAGAAAAATATGATTTCCGCCAAGGCTAGGCTTGTGAAATTCCTCGTTTCTTGTCAAATTACGCACAATATTACTATAAATATCGAAATCAAAAACAAGGTACATGTACACAATTTTTTTACCAAAATTTTGATAAATTCTATTTAGAATTTTTAGTATCAAAGTGGCTTTTCGACCAGGTCCATCGGCTAGACTCGCCTCTGTTTTATTTTTTTTGTGTAGGAGCGATCAAGCGCTGACAATCCCAAGGACCCGGGTTTAATTCTTTTCTTTTCTATCACAACTAGTCACTTCCCAGCAGAATCACCATGCACAATAATAATATTTAATTTATTGCAAAGAAGTTAAATAAAAACTATTAGGCTTTGGAAAGAAAGAAAAGAATCGCAAAGAATGTTGAGTTATTGAAGGGAAAAAAAAAACAAAACAAAATCCCAAAAAATGGTCGGCTAAGAAAATATTTGGTCATTTCATTTTCTGATTCTGAATAAAAAAATTTAATGGGAGACCATTGGAAAGTCTTCAAAAAAAAAAAAAGAAGTTTCAAGGATAAACAGGATGGAGGCTTATGCAAATTCACAAGATTCTATCAAAATCATGGCACAAACACCCAAATGCAATTATTGCTATTTTTTTTTACTCAGCTGGAGATGGTGGAAGAAAAAATATGGAGATCAAGTGAAATTGAGTAAATTTAGAAGGCAAAATATGGAGTAATCCTTGTCGTTAGATCTTAGTCTATAATACATTAGTCTCCTTACTCTACACATATAGGAAGAGTCCATTTGAGATGATTTCACCAAACCCAGGTTCCTCCCTACAGTATTTTCAGAAGAATTTTCCCAGTTTTCAATGGAAACCAAATGGTAATTGAAGGTGGAACGTGGAAGTAGCTTATGATGTTGCTTTTCCTAGACCTTACGGTTAGGAGTGTAAAAATAAAAATTATTTAAACAGTAAAATGTGTGGTTGCTTAAGGCATTTTTGACATTACCACCAAATGAAATGTTGGTTTTTATAAAGTAGTAGATAATAGATGCATGTGTAACTCCTAGAAAGAATTGCACATTGTGCATAATTTTTGATGTTATAGGGAAAGTGGCTAATATGGAGGAGAAAAACGTTGAAAGTTAATCAGTTTATCTTACTTTAGCAGTTAAAAATATAAGAAGTGTGTTTAAGTAAAAATGTGTTTTGTCTTTGATATTGAAATTTAAATAGTGTAACCAAGATTCAAAATGAGATTTATTTTTTTTTGCATAGAGCTATGAGAGAAGTAGTTATATTGGTTGACTTATTATTTTGTTGTGGTTTGATTTTTGGTTTTTTAAGAGACACTAGCGATTCAACACGGGTATTGCGTGTGTAAATTAGTATCAAAAAATCGAAGCTGTTGAAAAAAAGTGGGATGGTAGAATGGCGTAATTTCTGTTTAAAATCATAATTGTGTTTTTTTATCTATAATATATAAGTTTAAAATCTATAAATTTCCTTGAGTAGGAGACATTAGTGTTGGAGAGAGGAGTTTGACTTGGGCATATGTGGCTACCGATGATAGTTCCAATAGTAATTTCTTGAAGAAGAAGAGAAGGAAGAAGTAAATACGTGGATTTATGACTTTGTTCTTCCATTTGAGCAGCTAAATGGATACAGTCAAGTTAATTGTGATTGTTATGAAGTTAATAGTTCATGATCAATTTTGAGAAAAATAAAATAAAATTCTAAGGTTATAGTTATTGCAAGGTCAATTATGTAATTTTGTCAAAAAGCAACTGTCTCAAACATGTTTTGGCATTAATCAAGCAACTTTGATTGTTACAGTTGGGATGATTTTTCCCTGCTACTTTTCAATAAAAAAAGTAAAAAAGGCCTTAATTTTAAACTTCCTAGTAAAAGTCACTTTTTTTTTATCTATGTCAAACAAGTGCTTAATTGTTTATTATAAGAACATTAAAAAGCTAAAAGCAAAAATTGGTTTGGTCGTACACTGCCGAGAGTTCTCCGAGTCGAGAGTATGCGTGAAAATTGATTGGTTTGGTCACACACATTCAGAATTGAACCAACTCTGCATAGTCTGGCTTAAATAGACGCCATTTCTGCTACAGACCTCCATTTTGCATGAGTTTTAATGTTCTGAATTGCGGATGTCACGGCCTATAAATTTCATGGTTGTCACTTTCCCTAGAAAGGTCCATTTTCCATGTGGAATTTACATATGAAACTCAAAATCGGAATATGTCCGGATTCCTAAAGCCCAACGAACCAGCCACCTTTGAAAAGCCACTGTTTCTTCTACAGACCTCCTTCTTGGGTGACTTTTGATGCCGTGATAAGGGAAAACAACAATATATAACTTTCATGTTTATGACATTTGCTATAAATGATGTTTTCTATGCAAAAACTGGACCTAAACTTTGAGACCTGAATCTGTCCGAAAATCAAAATTTATAAGAAATAGTCTACTTTAAACTGTTGTTAGTTTTCGTAAAACCCTGAATGGTTACAACAATGAAATTATTGAAAAATGGGTTATGAGAGATTTACAATGATATAAAATTTGACCAAATTAGGTTTCGGTATGGCCCACAAATTCACAACAAAATTTGAGCCCTCTATGCTAGTTTTTTTTTTCTTTTCGGGTTAAACCACCTGAACTACTTTTTAGCCTTTTTACTAAAATCTATTATTTTTTAACCTCAAATACAGAAGCTCATACCATGTTTTACTCAAGGACCTCAAAAACCCTTAGATAGCCCAAATACATTTTTCGAGACACGAGGAAAATTACCAAATTATCCCTAAAAGCTATTTTAGACCCCCGCCGACCTCTTAAGCTACTAGATACTTACCATATGTGTTCAATATCATAATTTTGTGACATGGTTATATTTTGTAGTTGTTTAGGACACGAGTCGATTGTGTAAGCCTTGTTCGCCCCTTTTATTTTGCGCTATAGCAGGTGAGTACAAATATTCAATTACTGCATGAAAATAATATTTGATGTATCAAATGAACTATGTTTTGGGAATTGAAATATGTAATATTGAATGAATATTATATATGTTCGTGCAGCGGTCCCGATTGTGAGGATGGTTGTAAAGTTACCGGGAGGTGATTGGTATAAGAATGTGGGTCACTCCTCTGGTTCCAACTTGTATTCGAGTCCAAATGCTTGATGGTTGTGGCTGATAGGGATTGGTTTTGCGATCCTCTGCAAATTCTTTTGGAGTCCCATCCTGAGATAGAAGGACATTCCCTTCATCATCGCCACCATCTTTGGATTTACATTGTTATCTTCCTCATTCATTATCATCTGAACGGCCTTAGTCTCATCAAAATCAAACCAGCTGAGAAATAAGTTTTCTTCTTCGTGTTGTATGTCCAGGAGCGGGGTGTTATCACTAACTGTTGGGAGAATTTCCAACGCCGACATAAAATACATGCTCGGGGATCCAGAAAATACATCTTTATTAAGCTTTC
>JAOTRH010032988.1:10001-20878 GCA_034768845.1 Heliamphora exappendiculata
CACAAATTCTCAAATCACATTTTTTAGTCATCATTCATTACATCTCATATTTTCAATTAGTATTACAAATTTTAAATATAGACCCATTATAAATTCCCTTAATCACTTAACTTCAATTCATTCTATTTCAATCATGAATTTCATCACAAACTCTTAATTTACTAAATGTTCCATGATCTTTCAAAATTTTCGAAGTTTTACCATTTAACCTTTTAACCTCGTGTTTTTCTTTTCCCCATTTATATCACATATCAACATAAGTTCAACACAAATAAAATATCTAACTTGTTATTTTATTTTATTTTATAAATATTTTGATTCAAATTCAAGTTTCAAATCAAGATTTAGTTTTTCTCTTTGCCCCTTTCTTAAATATAAACTTTACAACCCATGGTTCATTAAATCATAAATCTCATACAAGTTTCTAGAGTTTTCCAAGTAAACTACCACTTAGCTCATTTGATGCAAGCTAACCAATTATGATTTTCAACAACATATAGTAACTCCATTGTAATTTATATTATTCGTGTGACACAACTTCAAACATTCTTTTTATAAACTAGAATAAGTGTAACGGACCGATACGTGTTTATTTTTGTAATATTATGTTTTCGTTTAAGTGAGGAGACAGAATTATATTTGGGCGTGGGTGTTATAAAATCTTGCTCGTTAATGGTTAAATTAGTGATATGTGAAAGTGAAATTAAGATATATGGTAACGAATGATGTTAATATGGTCGTGCTAATGAATAATTCGAAATATTAAAATTTGAGCAAAATTGGAGGTTTGAGTTGAATGTTAAGGAAATTCGCAGAATTTTGCTTCAGGGGTCGCTGCTTGAGCGATGGAGGTCTGCTCGAGAGAACTATCGAGAAAAGTTTGGAATAATCTCAAACCATGGAGATTTTTGGGGGTTTTATATATGTATATGTACAAGACCCATGTGAGAGAAAAAAACCTTTCATTTCTTTTTTCTCCCTTCTGCCTCTTCATGAGAGAAATCCTCCCAACCATTAAACCCTAACCCTCCACCATGGAAATTGAAGCTTTAGAGCTAGATTGGGAACAACCAAGGGTAGAAATCAAGTTTTGGAGCAAGAAAATGGGAGATGGAGCACTAAGAAGTCAAGAGCTTTCTCAATCCAAACCACAGGTGGGAAGATCGAAAAGAATTTCATGTTTTTGAGCAAATTCGAGGTAGGATCTAGATTCTCTCGTATGCTTGTGTTGATTTGAGTTGATAATTTGTTATATAAGTAAAATATAATAGATTTCATGCATGATTTGAAGGGATGATAGAGTAATGTGTGAGTTGAGTTGGGTTCTCATAAAGATTTGAGTTTTGAGAAATAATAAACCATGATTTTGAGAAATTATTACATAAAAAGGGTTTATAAGACTTGAATATAATGTTTTTGGGGTGAAAATCAAGATTTGAGACATGTTTGATGAAGGGTTAAGGGTTTTGAAGTTAGAAACTCAAAATAGGAGAAAATCTAGGATTTTCTTAGGTGCCAGTGCCCTCGAGCGGAGCCCTATCTGCTCGAGCAGCCAACTGGTAAAGAGTTGGGCGCTTGAGCGCCCGATGTCCGCTCGAGCGGAATGACTACGCAGGGCTAAATTATTTTGATCATATCTCTCTCATCTGGACTTTGCATTGAGTCATTTTTGTACTCAAATTGAAACCCCGAAAGTTGTCTTTCCAACAAGACTACTCTCATAAGAAAATGCTTTTTATAGAAAAAGTTATGATTAAAATAGTGAGGGTATGTCAAATTTTCTTAACGGTTTTCACCCATATTTGGCCAAATGTCTTGGAAATAGTTATTTTTATCAAATTTCTTATCCCTTAGGCTATGGTTACCTATTTCAAAATACATGGGTCAGGATGCATGTATTTTACCGATTGGTTGGGTTTTACAATAACGTAAGTTTTCAACATATAACGAAGGTTTTGAGAAAAAAAATGGGTATCCGAAGATTGTAGTGTGACATAGTCATCTTTTGGAATTGCTAAGCATTTCGAAGAGAAC
Source organism: Heliamphora exappendiculata (assembly GCA_034768845.1). Taxonomy (NCBI): domain Eukaryota; kingdom Viridiplantae; phylum Streptophyta; class Magnoliopsida; order Ericales; family Sarraceniaceae; genus Heliamphora; species Heliamphora exappendiculata. The sequence continues at coordinate 12,036 of JAOTRH010032988.1, forward strand.
TTGAGTTTCTGACTTTTATATATATATATATATAATTGGTGCATTCCGTTTTGTTCCAAATGATATGATCACGCGTGAGTTAATTATGCATTGGCACTTCGTGAAGTTGATAAACGAAATGTAATGTATGAGAAATTGTGTGTTGAAATTTATGATTACATTTGAATTAAAAGGAAAAGATTGAATACTAAAATAGAACTTGATTGGAAATGAAATGGGAAGTTTGAAATGTGAAATTTGAAAGGAGGTGCTATGTGAAAATATTTGGGGAGAGGAACCAGTTGTGAGTTGGACTCCTGGATTGTGAAAATAAAATTTTTGAATGACTAATGAACTGTATGGATTGATGTGGATTAAGTTGGGCTAGTGGCTCCGCGGTGAAAGACCAAAAACTTGCGCAAGATGGGGACCACATGTCCACGGGTTAGCCCCCGAAATGTGGTGTTGTGTCGTGGTGAGTTATGGAGCTATCTATTACCCAATAGCTTCGCGTAGCCTATTGTGAATTAATAGGAAGGGATTTCTATAAACTGCACCCGACAGTGATTCATTAGATGTGATACGATTATGTGATAAATCGGGTAATGAAATTGTGACACAATTTTTGTAAAAAATCGAATAATAGGATAATAATATGAAAGGATAAATGGGAACAAATCGGCATGCGTGCGTGTGTGCGTGCGAAGGAATAATAAATTAGAAAAGATTTTTATTTTACTTCAGTTGCACCCGTCACACCTCACAAATAATGTATTACATTTGAATTAATTTATATCCCATGAGCTTTGGCTCATGTACGACTGCTAAATCATTTTTCAAGTTTCGAGGAGAACATATGATACTGAGACGATAGATGCATTTTGGGGATGGGCTAGAAGATGGGTATAGTGTGTCTTTTCTTTATGCCATATGTACACAAACAGTTAAGGGATTTGATGTAATTGATCTTGTTATTATATTTTGGATAAATCAGATGAGTGAAATGACATTTTATTTTGTAAACGAATTTTGGGACTTAAAATATTATTTAGAATTTGTCATGTATTGATGAAATAAAAATATAGTTGCTCAAGAAAATGTTTATTTCCAAATGAGTTTTGAATTCAAACATAAAGTAAAATAGAAGTGTTAATGGATGACTTTTAGATGGGTCGATTTGGGATTAGTTCACGGGTCCCCGGGATTCGGAGTGACAATAAGCTCCATAACTCAAATATCAAGAAATTAAGGTTTCAAATTTTAACTCACCAAATACCATGTTAGTAAGTTCTAAAATTTTATCCTATCGTCTCATTCAATGTCCAATCACTGGTAATTTTCATGTATTTATACCAAGTTTGTCAAATGCCATCTAACAATTCACTTACATGTATATCACACACGAATGTGACAAAAGTTTTGAGATACATATTTAGATTATTTTAATATTTACTTTCTCATTAGGATTTAGCCTATATAAATAAGATGGGTTGCATTATAATCAACAAATGTGAATTAATAAAATTGAGATTGGTTTTACTAGGATTGTTGCCCGAGTGTGTATCTTCTTCTATTTCTATATACCCATCCTGCATCAAATTGTCAAATATTTGATTCTAAGGTTTGATGGTATACTCTTTTTTTTTTTTTTATTTATAAAAGAGAGATATATAAAAAAAGGTATAAAAGGAATGCCACCCAATCGATCCCAAATAAAAGTAAAACAAAATCTCACAACTCCCTCACAAAGTCACAATGAATAAGAAGGTAAGTGATAAGACTCCCCACGGTATAATTTAAAATTTAATTTTTTAAAAATAACTTTTTAAAATAGTCCAATAGAACCTTAATAAAAAAGTATATTAGATTAGATTAGATACGTTAAATTAGAATTTTAAAAGAAAAGACGGAGATAGAAAATTAGAATTTTGACCAAAAAAAGCTACACAAAAATAAATTTTAAATTTTAAATTATAAAAAAATATAAAAATTGGGAAAGAGAGGGATTGAAAAGATGTAAAAAAATAAAATTGTGATAGTTACAAAACAATTATAATAATTATAAAAATGTTAATAGGTTTTGTTGAGATAACTCGATGTTCCTTCAAATGCGTCTTTCTTGGAGAGAGAGATCCAAACCTTTGTTCTATAATTAAGTTGTAAAGGCGAGGCAAAGGAGTCACACAAGTGGCAAGCGACGATGGCGATGGCGATTGTAGAGAAAGGTAGGCAACGACAACGGCAAAAGGCAAGTGATGATAGGGACGACGCGGTGAGAGGCAGCAGCTGGCGACAGAGAGAATTATCAAGCAGCGATGGCGACGATGACGACGACAACGAGAGCCAAGTGGTGACTGCGTGATTTTTTTAAAGTTGATGCCATCATCTGGATAAAATCCATTCATATACTTTTTGTGACCAATTTTGTACTCGAGTTCTTTATCCCTACAATTAGTATATATTAAATTTTGTTTTGAAATCTCTTAAATTGAAGTAGCTACGCTTTCAACCTTCCCTGGAAGCCTCATATATGCTCCTAAGTTTCTTTCTTTCTTTTTTACTTTTCTTTGTAGGAAAATTCAGTATTAATTCATTCGTCTTTTGGTTATAATGTGCATGCAATATCTCATACATTTCTGACCATGTATATAACTTTACAGATAATTAGTCATAAATCTAATTTTTAGTCCTTGTGCATTTAGTTCACTTAGTTTTTTTTTTTGTAACTTCTTAAATTCGTTGTTTTAAAAATTTTAAGGGTTAAGGTCCCTCTAATTTAATACTTGACAATTTTATGAACAAAATAACTTTTATATACAAACTAGGGGTGTCTAAAAATTCAAAAAAACTAAAAAACATGTCCAAACCAGACCAATTCGTGCAGATTGGTTTGGTTTTACTTTGAGTTGGTTTGGTTTCGGTTCTAAAAATATATAAACCATAGAATACAGATCGGTTCACGAATTTTAAGCCACGGTTCCAATTTAGAACCGAATCGGACCAAAATATTTAATTCAATATATATATATATATATATATATATATACATATATTATTTATAACATGTAAATATCACTTAAATATCATTTATATTTATATTGATAACATATAAATTGCCACGTTCACTTTACGCCGTTTAGGCTTATATATTTTCTTAAACTAATAAGTTATTGCTACTAACTCTAAAGAATCTCATTTGGCATTCCGCATTCAGCGATTGCCGCGTTCACTTCACGTTCACAATTATGTGTGCTGTGATGGACAATTACAGCTTTTTATGTTATTGTTTTGAATTATAAATTTTTTTTATTGAGTATTAATATATTTTTGATTAGATTTTAGTACTTTATATTGGAGTATTGTATATTAGTAGAATCGTAGTTTGGAACCGGGACCGAACCGTCAATAATAGGTTCAGTTTGGTTTGGTTTGATTCCAGAAATTACATGGTTTGGTTTGGTCCTAAAATTACTAAAATCGTAAGGATTGGTTTGATTCTTGATTTTATTCAAAATCAGTCTAAACCGGACCGCGTATTCCCCTAGTACAAACCCTCTCCTAATTTCTTTGATCGACACTCTTGATTGGATCTTTCTTTGGTGACAAGATTGCTTGAGATGACAGATGTCTGTCATGGGAGCATCGCCATTGATGTAGCTAAAGCACTTTCTTACCTGCACCATGATTACTGGTCCCAGATCTGATACCTTGACGTGAAACTAGAAAACATTCTTAAGAGAGGATAAAACTCTTGGGTGGCGTGATAGACCAGCAACTTTTAGGGGAAAAATTAATGGGGAAGGGTATTTTGTACGTATCCGCGACAAGCCAAGCTCGTCGTGGTAGAGTATTTTGTACCACAAAAGTTATAATTCAGCAACAAGTTAGTTTATCGTGGAAAGTTGGCAGTCCTTCGGCGATGCAATTTAGTAATTTGTCAGCAAAAGCGAACCTTGAGCAACAAGTTTGTTTGTCGTGGAAAGTTGGCAGTTCTTCAACGACGAAATTTCGTAATTCATCAGCAAAAGTGAACTTTACGCGACAAGTTGATTCGTCGTGGAAAGTTAGCAGCCCTTCAGCGATGAAATTCGATAATTCGTCGGCAAAAGTGGACTTTGCGTGACAAATTGGTTAGTTGTGGAAAGTTGTTAACCCTTTGGCTATGAAATTTGATAATTCGTCAGCAGAGGCTTACTTTGCGCAATAATATTTGTTTTCATCGAAAAAGATCGTTGCCAAAAGTGTTTTTTCTTATAGGCACTTAAAATTACTTATTTCCAAGTCCTCTTGAGCCCATTTTGCCTCTAGAATACCCAAAAGAATTTCAAAATTTTTTTTAATAAATTGTCTCTAGGGAGCCCAAACAGCCGAACTGACCATATAGACATTGTCTATAGGACTAGATTGGCCATTTGGGCCATGCTTATCCTCCATTTTTTTTAATTGGATCATGTTTTTGTGTCCCACATCTATTTTTGACATCTAGTTTTCGTTTTCGAAACTTATATAAAAAGGCAATCTCTAAACCTTTCAAATGGTTCAAAATGAGTTCGATTCAAGTCCTAAGCTAGATGGTGCATTTGTATTCTCGAACAACTTTGTTGATTCTCGAATTAAAGACTTCAAATCCAAATTTGAGTTTGCATAATTTGCGCATAGAACTTCTTGTTCTTCTTTCTAACCTTATTTTGAGCGCTCGAATGTCGAGCGGTTCTACACCACCTTAGGTATTATCAATTTAATATAAATTGCTAAAAAAATTATTACATTATTTGAGACCTATACAATTATTTAACTAAATGCTAAATTACTCTAAAAATTAAATATATTTATGCACATTTTAGCTTAAAATTTAAGGGCTTAATTTATAAAGAGATAATTGAACTATATATATATATATATATATATATATATATATATAAAGGATTATTATTTTTTGTCGTACATTTGTTTCTATTGTAAAAAAAAGTGATTATTTTGTTGCATGCATTGTTTGCATGTGTCTCAACATGACAAAAGTCATTAGGAGACTTCAACAATGAAGAGCCTTAAAGGCTCAAAAGGAGATCCACTGTCCCATTCTGTCAAATTTGAGAAGAGGAGAGAGAGAGAGAGAGAGAAAAGAAGAAGAAAAAGGAGAAAAACCAAAGAAAATTGAATTCTCGTGTGTCTAAAATAGAGGTATATACATTTATATATTTTGAGGGAAAAAAGGAGAAAAAATAATAAATAGTAAATGGTTTTTAAGGAGAAAAACCAATTATGTAGAGTTTAAGCTAATATATATATATATATATATATATAGTTTCTAAGTTCATTTTGTACAAATATTAATTTTTCATGAATTTTTAAAAATAGTAAACGGTCTCTAAAATTCATGAAATATTTACATACTGTCTTCTATGGGACTGGTATATAGTGTAAAAATTTTCAAATATAAATATTTAAAAATAAGTTTTATATAAATATCAGAGTAATCTCTACACAATTCTATTGTTGTTGTTGAACTTATACTTTTAAGTAGCAATTTTTTATTTTTTTTTTAAATACTAAATATCTTCCGAAAATTATGAAATTTTTATATGATGCTTTTCTATGAGTCTAGCATACAGTGTAAAATTTAGCAATAAATATATTCTGAAATATATTTTAAATAAATTTCGAAGTAACATGTACTCTACTTTACATTCATTATTGTAAAATCTTTATTCTTAAAGCAGTAATTTTTTATTTAATTAAAATATTAAAAAATCATGAAATCTTACCTAATATTTCTATACGAGTCTAGTATACTATGTAAAATTTCCAAGTCCAGATATTTATAAATAAATTTTTTAGTAACATGTACTCTACTTTACTATTATCACTAAATTAGAGTTTTAAAGTAACGATTTTTATTTTTTTATAGATAATTATTGAACTTAGAAATTTAATACTACAAACTCATAGTCAGCCAGTTAACCTAATGGTGTTCTCTGCAGATTACTAACTCGAACTCACTCACGTTTGTGTAAAATTTTAGAGATTATATTTATTTTTTAAACTGTATTTTAACATTGGACACGACTAATCGATAAGTCTGTCTACTATGAGTGGTCAAAATGGTGTGTTTACAATTTGCACAGGAACTATTTTTTTTTTTTATAACCTAAAAAAGTAGAAACATAATTCAAAACAAAATATATTCAATTTCTTGTCTTTCTAATAAATAGATATTGCTATAATTTAAAAGGATAAATGCATCCTTGTCACGCTCTCAAATTCAAACGACATCAACCATGCCCGAAAACCCATCAAGATATGCCAGTTAACAGGGAAAATGTTTAACAAAAACTTTTTGATCTTCATAATTCAAAATGAAACCCAAAAAAAATCCAAACAACTTTAAAGAGGGGAATTAAATATTGGAAAGGAGACTCATGAGACTCCTATTTATCACAAAGGAGCTCCGAAATGAACCTGAAAGAAAATAGGCTTTAATTGAAGAAAATAAGAATTGGGACCTAATACAGGCAAGTCCACTCGAGCAGACTGGCCACCGCTCGAACGGCCAACTGGCTGAGAGCAACTTCTAAAATCAAAACAATAGACTGCTTAAGTAAACCCCCCACTACTCGAGCGGTCCTCTACCTAAGCAAAAACCAATAAAATCATGTTTTACAACTTCATATTCCAACTTACAAGGTTTCTCAAGAACATGAATTCAAAGGTTCAAAATATTATAAAAACATATTTTAAAACCATAAATAGGTGCCCTAAACTCATCCAAAAACCTTTCATAAAGATCATACATTTTTTTTTGGTAATTAATTGTAATATAAAAGAAAAAAATATACATGTTTATAAGGGCCATATCTCAGGTAATTACATAAATACTATATAAGAGGAAACCTCCTAAAACCAAGTCAACCCAGGATAACATAGAACCATAACAACCAAAAAGATCCCAAATCCCGCTTAACAGCTTAACAGCGGGGAAAACTAGCTAAAAAACATAGTCCATGTACAAGCCGCATGGATAGGACACATTTCAAAACAAAAAAACCTAACCGGCTTGATCCACACCATCACACCCAAATACTCACACTCCTCGGAAGCCATGTCATACACTTTTCATTCAATCCAAAAATAAGGTTTATGGCTCTAAAGCCTTACAAATCACCAAAATCCAAGAGTTTACAACTAAAGAACATAGTTACATGAATCCATCAATGCCCAACTGAATTTATATATATCGTGATAATTTCACAAAATGTACATCGATTCAAGCAACAACAAAAAAAAAACGCTAAGGTAGGCTAAACCTTCTCATGGCATAAATTCATCATTAGTACCTGAGAAATGGTTATGCAAACAACGTGAGCCGAGACTCAATAGAATTTTAGCAACCTATATAAATATGCTTGTTATGTAATTAGCAATTCTATATCAATGCTCCCCAAAACCCTAAAGGATGCCCAATTCCTACCCGATGTAATTTCAACACATAATCACCATTCAATTCATAATGTTCCATCATAACTAAATTAATCATCTAGTTATATAATCCAATCACATCACATTGGCTCAACGCTTACTACCACATACATTTATACACCTTTTCAAAAACATCATTCGAAGAAACGGGGCATTTTGCCACATTTTGGGGTATTAAATCGAGGAAATTGAGCACCCATTTTGCACAAGTTTTCGATTTTTCACCGAGGAGTTAGTCAAGCTCGCATTAATTCAAAATCCAACTCAATATTTACAACATAATTGCTCAATAATAGTGGTCCCTCAACCATTTTACATGATTTTACCTAATCACACATGTATTCACTACATAACTAACAATTCAATTCTCCGAAATTAACCTCATTAACTAAAATTTCTACAACTTTGTATCCAAATTCAATTTTGAGGGTAAACCACCAATTTCTACCAAACCAACAAGGTTTCCAATAACTAACCCAATTTAAGCACATTTTGTCCAATCTTAACCCAAGTTACATCTTCATGATCTCAATTCCAAAATCGATCTATGTTCAATTTAACTTCACATTCAATCAATTACTCTCAATTTATATAAAAATCATAAGTTCCATGGTTAAAACATAAATTAAACCCATTTATACATCTCTCATTATTCTAATTCCATAAAAATCAAGTTAACCCAAGAAGGAATCCACTTCCAACATCTAGGGTTTCAAACCCACATGAGTTACATAACTTTTATATGAAATAAAATTAAATTAGTTGCATAAATATCATAAGTAATTGCATAAATATCATAAGTAAACATGTAGGGAGAAAAATACTACCTTAATTAGTCGAAAATTAAAACCCAGATAATCGCGGTAGGACCCGAACTCGCCGAAATCAAAATCCGTTCGATTGAAGATGAAGCCCTTGACGAGTAGCACAAACTTCCTCCTTTGGTCAAAGATTGAATCTGAGTATAAAGCTTCCAAAAGCTAGAGAGAGAGAGAGAGCTTAAACCTTGCCTTCTATGGGGTTTTTTTTTTCCAAGAGGAGAGAGAGAGGATCTAGAGCAAGAGACTAGGGAAAGAGAGTGAAGGGATCTGTAGTGGGGTTTTTTTTTGGCTGATGAGGATGCTTCTCCAAGAAGCTAAGTGTCAACTCCTAAGTCTCAAGTTCCAACTAATTCCCAAAGTTCCATAAACTCCCCAACAAAGCTTTAAACCATGAGTTTATGTCCAAATTATCCTGGAATTAATATTTTAACATTAAATTAATTTAGAATTTTATATTTTTAAAAATTATCAAAATTTAAATTTATCACTGAATTAAGATTCTCGAACTCCCTCACATAAAGACAATTCCAATAACACATGCAAACCTATTACCGGGCCCACTGGACA